>JAAGNO010010841.1:85839-105900 GCA_033439905.1 Ceryle rudis
TCCCTTCCCTTCCCTTCCCTTCCCTTCCCTTCCCTTCCCTTCCCTTCCCTTCCCTTCCCTTCCCTTCCCTTCTTTTTAATTAAATGCAGCTAATTTCATGCATGGGTATGTAGTGTCATGTCCTGGAGTGATTCTGTACTGACAAGTCTAGCATATCAGAATCCATGAAATCTTGGAATAAAAATACTCCAACATTGCCTATTGTGCTTCTCAGGGAAGTGTTTTGTTAAGCATTGCAAATTCCCTTTGTTGAAGTGGTGAGATGCTTTCTGAAAATCAGAGAGCAAAAAGAAGATGAATTCTGAGCAAAAAGGAAAGAATATAATAAAGAGACTGAAAGATGCTGAAACAAGATGATTCTGAGACTTCTACTTCTTTACCTGTGTTTAGGTAAAGTCATCTTTAGCACCTTCAGGAAAGACTGACACAGGTAGCTCCCAACTTTATCAAATTATTAAATAGAGATTGCACTGTCTGAAAATAGCAAATTTGGGTTTCCCACTGATTTTTCTATGAAAGCTCAGACTAGGTGGAAAACAAAGATATTTGTTTCTGCAAACAACACAAAGAAGGACAGTATGTGCCGAAAGCCCTGCTGATGGTTCCCAAACTGAGGAAGCCCTCCTCAGTGCAGCTACTTTGAAAGAAAGTAAGGATTCACCTCAGCACCAGAGGAAGACAGGCTCATTGCTTCAGTCCTGATTTCAAACCAAAGGGAAAACACCTGAACAAATGAAGTAAGAGACATAGTAAACAGAATCAGAGTGGATAGTCCACTGTCAACTCAGCCTGAAGTGAGTAACTGCTGCAGTCAACTGCTGTCCAAAACATGACATTTTGGCTATTAGCTATTGGTCTGTAGATTCATTGAATTGTGATAGGCTAGTGATGCTCCCTTCACTCTATTTGCTCTAAAGGTGGCTGCGCTCAAAACACTCCCTCTGCTTTATTCATTTGCAGAGTGTTTCTTCTGATAGGCAGTCAGGCTTAAAGTAACCACTTTTATCTTCATGTGTAATTCTCTGTTCATGCATTGGGAGAAACACTTCGCACCTTGTAAACTTTTAGATAGCACTACTAAGCCAAAATGGACTCAATATTTTTAAGGACTCATGGACCAAGTTTGACTGAAGCCTGCATGATTCATCTGCATTCAAGCCATAGTACTGGCCGTGAAATATCTAATGACTCAGTGCACTGTCAGCAAAATATGCTTAAGCATAGTCTGCCTTTTTTTTTTTTTTTAATTATTTAACACATTTTAAATGTTAACTTTAAACAAAAAATACTAGGATGAAAAAAGTTTCTAATCCAAAAGTATCCTCACATTTTATTAAAAATAATTAATTGATCCCCTGATAATTCATAGGATGCGTGCTAGGTTTCTTTTACTTATTTTGTAACAATGAACATAGATATGGATAATTAAGCTGACTTGGTAGAGTGCATGTTTTCCTAGGCCAGGTCAGAGTGAGCGCACCTAAAGTCACAGGATATGTCCATATCATAATGATGTACAAGTTCAATCTCAGCTAGTCAATTGAGCTGCCCTACTTGCCCCCTAGACAATGCCCTTGTGGTCTGTCACAAAGCCTTTCCTGCTCTACATCCTTCTCCAACAAATCCCTAACCTGTATCTCAGATTCATCTGAGCCACACAGTGGCAAACGCTCCTGAGTAATAGGAGGTACGTTTTCTTTGGTGGCTGAAGTTAGTCTCAAGGTCACTTGCATTTTCTCTGTGACACACTCCTGCCTCAGTTGCACTGACACAACTAGTTGTGAGGGAGGCCCCATAGAAAACTGAACCACCAGCCTGAGCATGGATTCTGGAAACACAGGGGAAAAAAGCATAGTTTGCTTGGGGTACAGCACCAAAGAACATCTGAGAGGAAACCACCTCTCAGAAGCAATGCTCAAGCAATAAGATTTCACAGATCCCAGGCAATCGAGTCCCCCGAAGCCACTTTTGAAGTGCAGCTTTTCTTTCAGAAGTTAAAGAAATGTCCTTCCGGTATTGCTCATTTTTTTTTTCCTCAGTGATTCTGTATCATTTGTCTTCATTTTAAACGGAAGCTGGCTTATCTTTGCTAGCTTAGAAATTCAACCAGAACTTTGAAGCTGGTTTTTTTTTTCCTCTTTTCCCCCTAGCAGTAATAAAAGCTGTTGCAGGTGCAAATGTCCAATCTTTCTCTCCTCAATGGATACGAATGGGAACAACTGTCATGGACCTCAGCTACTCTGTTGATTGTTGTATGGAGAAGATAATCCACATAAGTCTCTTAGAGGAGATCGTTATGCTATAGCCACTGAAGTAAAGAGGAGCAGTAATTTTATTTTAGCATGAAAATAAGAAGAGATGACTGGGAGCCCATACTGGCTGAGCCAGAATTTTATACAGCAGCTTCTAAGAATAAAAGTCCTGTTGAAATAACAATGCAATGTATAAGCAGGGGTTCAAGACCTGCAAGAATATCTTTTAGACTGAAAACTGTTTCAGAAAGAGACAATAAATTTAATTTCTGTGTAACAATTGTTTCTGATATTCATTTGGAGAGTCAAAGTATCAGTCTCTTGAGAGTCTCAGCTTACAAATGTTTGTGGAAACAATTTTTCATTCCTTCTGTTAGCACAGCTTCGCTTCTCTTTATAGGTATTTATTGGGCTTGGGTAAGAGCTGTATCTACAAAATACAAAAATATGTCATTTTCTAAAAAAAGAAAAATAATTTAAAAATTTGGCTAAATTTAGTAATTCCTAAAATGTTTGTGAATTTCATCTTGGCCTGTCCATCTTCAAACTCCAGGGCCTACATCCAGGAACTTTATACCAGCAATATAGTTTTAAGGCTGCTAAATAATCTCTTTATGGCAGGTAACAGAGCACTGTTAGACTTAAAAAATGTAATTAAAATTAACTGGATTTTTAGCAATGTGAGGGTGTTAGAATTGAAGTCGTGAAGACAGCTAATTATATTAGTGGGATGGATAATTAAAAATTACCTTTTCAAGAGAGGAAATCCCATCTATTACACATTTGACAAAATTTTGGATTGGGCAAGTGATATCACAATCTAATTCCTGTTCTCTTTATATTTCTGCAGAGGTTTGTGGGACATCCTGTATCAGAATCTTACACAGTGTGTCAGAATATAAGTTATGCAACACTGAAAGTAAGGAAATTTTTCAACTGGATGTTTCAATACCTAATCTGAATTCATTGTGGTGGATGGAAGCAAAGAGAATGCTAAAGAGGACTCTAAACTGGCAGATACTGTAATTCATTTGCCATCTCATGTTAATTAGCTTTCCTTGTTATTCAGGGAGCGGAGCACACTAGAAAAAAATGGCACATTTCATGCTTTCTAGACTTGACTGAGATTGCATCTTTTCAGCAGCAGCCGGCATTTCAATGGGCACAGTTAACCAGAGCAGGGTGTAGCTGTGCTGACTTTCCAACCCAAAGCACTTGGCTCTCTGCAGAGGAGTAACAACAGCAACATGTAAAGGCCCCTGCAAACAGATGTTGAGCACTACAAGAAGGAACCACAGAAGTGTGAACCAACCCTCTGCAATCAGTTATTCTCAAAACAAATATGCACTGTAAGGAAATTTTGAAAAACCCTGTGATAGGAGGCATTCAAAACAAGAAACATGAGAAGAATGATGCATAAAGGAACTGAACAGGGATTCAGGAGTGGCGAACCTATTCTATTTCCATCCCTGTCTCTGTTTCACCTGCAATCACTTACTTTTCTATGCCTCATCTGCCCCCCCCCAAAGCAAAGATAATAATATTCATGCACTTTTTTCAAGCCATTTGAGATTTGTAAGGAAGAAACCCTACCAAAAGGCTAGGTATTATTTTACCAGCCATGCTATTGCCTTTGTTTGCTGCTGGATCTTCAACAGAAACCAGATTACGGACCCTCAAGTTCATAAGGAAATATTTGCCTTCCATTGAAAGATTAGCTCCATCTTTCATACAGAACCAAAATAACAGAGCACTGCAAAACTCCACTATCAGCAAAAAAACCCACAAATCAAGCTGGAATCACAGGAGGGGGACAGATTTAAGGTAATCTGATCCATTTGTATCAGAAATACCAACACCTAAGTCCTGTGCTTCCAAAATATTAGTTTTACTAACCTTAGCAATGTTGCATATAGTCTGCTTACTAGTGTTTTCAATCGCAACTTCATCTAAGCGAGTCCTTCAGTGGGGGAAGTATGAAGTTACTGTTTATTTGCAGCCCCAATCATGCCATCGATCCATCACTGCTACTGTCTGTGCACATCAAAAAGTTCTGTCAAATGCATCCTCTAACACAAGAACATGTGATCCATCTCTAAATGGGAGGGGATTCTGAGGATTTATTATGTCAGTGTATAATCCACACCTTTTTATGACATCTCCATTGTGAGCATCTGTGAGATTCGTTTTCAGTGACACTAATGGACATAGTTGAGGCATAATCCTCATGCAGGCTCTTCTGATCTGGAATATGAATCCCATCATGTGTTATGGTGGCAACATCTGGCAAGGTGTCCAATAAGTCTGGGGTCCACTTGGAAATGCTGGTGAGGACTAGTTAGCTACTTGGTCAGTAGTACAAAGATATGCAGAAAGTACATGTTGGCTCATATTGTTGTGTAGCCGGTTTTACAACTGGTGAAATTTAATTTAATTAGTATATTGTGTGTTTCATCTACAAGCACGCTTTATACCTATAATAATTACATATGTTGCAGATAAAAGATCTGCTGAGTGGCTGAAGAATGTCCTTGTTGCATATGGTTTAATGCACTGAAACCATGGTATAGCCAGGACTGAAAAATACTCAACCCATCAACTGAGAATATTCTTCAGAGTAGCTATCCCCACAGGACCAAAAAGTTAAGAGCAGAGTTGGCCTTCTTCTGAGAGATGGTGTGGCATGTTGTAAGGAATAATGGTTGGCACTGACTCAGTTCCTTTGTGGTGAAGTCTGCAGAGGCATCTTAACCTGTCACAGCTAATGGGTTTTGCTACAGATACCAAAGTATAACATGGTAAAAGCATTTGAAGAGAGAAGCATAAGAATATCTAAAGCATTGATAGTCTTGGGGGCAATTTAGAAAAACAAAGATTGTTTTTGGTTTTTGTCTGATTGGTTTTCAGAAGCCCTACAAACACTGGAGGAGAGAAAAATTAATGAAGAAATAATGAAATAACTGAGGAGAAAAAAGAACTGTAAAAGTTTTTTTAAGTAATACAAAATCATTAGAGTCCTGAGTAGACATGCATTTTTAAACAATGGCTGTAATAATGGAAAATTAGGCTCTATGACTTATTCATAAGCTTCTGTTTAACTCTGTTCTCCGTTTCAGGCAGTTCACTTTATAAATAGCATCTTTAGGTGAGATGCTGTTGTTTTGGCCATGCAATATGAAAAATAACTATCTATTATTGTGAGTTAGAGATCATTTCTCTACTTTCTGTAACCACATCTGAAGACATGTATTTCAGTGCAGATCGTGCTTCTATTTGGAAAGGTAGAGAGAATCCCAAGCAATAAATATTCTGCTTTCAATTCTAAAACCGCAGTTGCCTATTTGATATAGAAATTGTAAAAATTTAAAGGAGGAAAACAGTATTTGATGAGTCTACAATCTTTATACTTAAGGGATATTCAGAGCACCTATAAATCCTCAGTGGAATTAATAATTGAGACTCTTGAAAGCTCTGAAAGGAAATATTAAATATGCAAAATCTTGGTGAAAAGCATAATTAAGGCCATAAGTGCCTAAAAGTTTAAAGGGCAGGCTACCTCTCAAAGATTTTTCAGTATAACATTTATATGAAAGTATAACACAATACATTTTTAAGCAGCATTCTATATTACCTTTTTTGCACCAATTCTTATCTTTTCCTTTCAGTGTTAAATAGTATAATTTAGAATACAATTTCCAACATCTCCTGAATTAAATGGATGATATGAAGATCCATATTCTTGTTTTCTGTTATTACAAGGTTAAAAATTTCACTCCTCCAACTTCTCAAAGTTAATAGTGTCTTATGTGCAGAGTAAATGGCATTTACTTACAGGGTTGATGTTTTCCCTTCCTTTTTATCATTCACTTTTTCTCTTCTAATATTGTCAGGTTGGCTCTTCTCCAATTTTAAGCACAGTTTTTAGTTAAGGAGGAGGAAGCCTCCAGCCCTGACACAAAAGTCCTCAGACCTACAATTGAGTTAGGTCAGCTGTCAATGGCAGAAAATCTTCCCTCTTTGGTTCCAGGGTTTTCAACGTTCCAGTGAGTGTTTATGGGTGTATCTATATGTGATCTACATGTATGCATATACCATGTGAGCTCTCTTGAAACAGACACAGCAATATTTCATACTGCTTACTGGATGAACAGAGACTGTTTTCAATAGCCCTGAATAATTCTAATTAATTTAAATATCTTAAAAAGACAATAGGTGCTTGGTACCTTTGACTATCAGGTCCTTACGTTTTCCAGAACATGGGGAATTGATACAAATATTGATCTTCAACTGGAAAGGAAAAGATCAGTTTCATTTTTTCCACATTAACTTCTAGAAAGAAAATATTTTCATTTTGTACTGTGACTTGCAGAAAAATAGCCAGTCATTTCAACACTGCCTACACACAGATTCTCCCTTTCCAGATTGGCTTTTTTAATTGACACTAACCCCACCCCACATATTTGGAACACCATCCCTCTTGGCAGGGATTTGTTTACTTTTACATCTAAGCATTTCTGCTCGCAGCAGGTTGTGAAGTAATGGAAGTTAATATCACAGAATTCTGATAACCACATTGCTTTTTCTTCCCCAGTTTCACCATGACATGAATTTAGCAGCTAAAATATATAAAGAAAATAATCCTGGTAGATTTAAAGATTAGTTTTGTATCATTTAAAAAAACTGATTCCAAGCCTTTCTTATGTGGTTTCATTGCTTGTAACTCAAGAGCCTGACAGTGAGGCAAGTGAAGTGGAATAGAGATGATATTCACATGACGTTAATTCTACAAAGATATCTCAAGGCTCTTCCAATTCTACAAAATTCAAATCTGTGATTTTTCTCCTCATACGATTACTCCCTTGTTAGCCCAGCCCATAATTTTTGCCAGAGTCATGGAACTGATCAAGTTAGAGACTTCAGTCCAAAAGCATTCTTACTCGTCCACTCTTCTCTGCCATTTTTATGTCATTGTAATGTATATTTTGCACTGAAGAGTAAATTTCAGAATAAAAAGATAAAAGAAGTTAGAGGTCTATCCCAGCTCAATGGTAGTTACAGACATTAATTTTCACAAATATTCAGATTATTCACAATGTAAGTTTTATGAATGTTCTGTTGTAGCATGGGAAAATAAAAATGAAAGTATCAGCAATGAGGAAGTTTTAAGATGCATCCTTTCAGAGTTCTTCTGCTGTGAGCATCACTAGGAAGCCTGCACTCTGCCAAGACAGAGTAGATGATATATTGGTCGATAATGGCTTTGTAAGAATGTCAGTCCTTTAACTGCATATTTTGTTGTTATAAAGATTCATCTATGTAGAAATGGCAACCAAACTTAACAACTAATTTAGCCACATAGGCATAGATGCCTAGGTAATACAAGAGTATATAGCTGTGTCTGGATTATCAAATCTAGATACCATAAGAAGATCAGGAGAGCTCTCCCCTATGACATTCCTAAAGATGGGAGGAATTTTATGTCACCACGGGGGGATATTTCACATTACACTATAGTTATGACACCCAAGCACTGGACTCTCACAGCTATTTAATGCCAACAGGAGCCTGATTATCAGGTTGTTATTTTTCTTTGCACAGCTGCTGTTCTCTGCATTTTATATGTTCATCCATGAAGTAGTGAAACAGGCCTCCCTGGACAACATTTCAAGAACAGGGTTGTAAGCTTGTTTGTTGCTTCATGACACCTGCTATTTGAGCATTTAGCTCCCATAGTTTCTGTCAGCTATTTTCAAGCTTCAGTTTGCTTTTGCTCTGATTCAAAGCCTGACTTAAAATGCTAGTCCTGGTAGCTCAGTTTCCCTTCTAATGGATGGTTGTTCATGTCTTAAATCATTTGTGTTACTGAAGTACATCATATCAGCTCCAGCATAGCCAACAGATAAGGCACAGAGATATGGCAGGCCACCCCAGGCCACAGGTTTAGAGCATGTATGGGAAATACGGTACTTCTGACATTCTTTTAAAAAGGAAAATAAATATGTGAAAAATAAGAGATTTTTGACACCCTTTAAAAAGAAATAAAAAGGCAGGGAAACATCTGAACTGCCTCATACATGGCTCTGAAGACTACATGTAATGAAACTTAGGATGTCTCTCAGCAAAGTTAAGTCAACAGTGTGTCACATGGGCTGGCAAGAATATGATATATCAAGCTACGTTTTTGCTTTTTCATATTTAGTCTTTTTAAAAAGAAGCCATCATAGAGCATGCAACAAATATTTTTGACCAGGTATTCCCAACAAAAGCCACAGAATTGTCAGCTCAACTTTACTGCATACAGCAAAACATGTCAGACAAGAATGATGCATGTAACACTCCCCTGTGCACAGGAAACCCAAACATTTACCAAAAATCCAACTGCTATAAACCAGGCTATAAACTGTTAATTTACCATTTTATCCTATTCTCATTTTTCTGAGAGAGACAACTGAGAAAGAAAAAATAATTCTGACCGGATTCACAGATTAGGTGATAATTACATCCCTCCTACGCAAAATCCAACTTAGGAGAATTTCTTCAGGGGGGAAATAAATGTATACTTCCACTTCAACCTCATAGGGCTGGCGTGTGGTTATACTACAATTACTCCAGGAGCTGGAGCAGCAAGTGTTACCACCCTAATACACACACAGTCTCGTGGGCCACGGATGTGTCTGTGCCTGTATCCCATGCTCCTTCTTTGGTCTGCCCAAAAGTCCGCACCAGCTCAGGTGGAAAGGCAAGGGAGTGCCAAATGAAGAAAGCTTTCATCTCTCCAGCTGCACACATTTTCTACCAGTATGTACCCAAATCCCATTTCAGAACCAGCTTCAGGTGAGTTTCTCTCATTCTCTATCCATTTAATAAGCCTGACTGCCAGAGTTCTTTCCGGATGCAAAGAATATAATTAATAAGCTACTCAATCCATCATATTGACCTGCATTATTTTGAATTAAAGTTAACGACAGCAATGGAAAAAGGATTATAAGGTTAAAATATATGTACTGCATACGTTTGTGCAGTTTCTTTTTAGTCATATAGATAAGATTTATATGAAAATATAACTTTGCCACAGCCAGGTCATCACTAGCTACATGAATCATATGAACTACTTTCTCCTTTGCAAAACTTTTGGGACCTGATACCAACAGATCTCCAAAGGCAGGCAACAGTGTTGTCATCCTTTACATGGCTACCAATTCAATTATATCTCTAACTGTTTAAAATTCATACTTATTTTTCTTGCTGGTGGCACTCTTCAGAAGTAGGAAAAGGATGTCATCAGGTAAGAACAATTTGTTGCATGTAGAAAAGCAACCCATATTAACCATAGCTTAGTCCTCAACTTACAATGTTACTCATACTATTCAACACAGAAAAGGTTGGAAATAGCACGTATAAATGAAAAGTACAAGACAGAAATAAAACCAAAAATGACAAGCAACAAATGTGTGATGTATTTTCCCTCCTTAGGGAGCACTAATACAACAGACAATATGCTTTGGAGAAATGTTTATATTGAATTGTTGTAGAATAAATATCTTCTTGTGTACAAATAATACTTCATAAATCCATTGTAGGAGTAACCAATGTAACAGGCCATCATAGGGTAATTGCTAGTAAAGGATTACTGAGGAAGCAGCTGAAAATCTCTCATGCTTGACATAGCCAGTGATTCAATAACCCTGCAAATGCTTTCCCAGATAGAGACCTACACCTTTGCCACCCAGGAACACCAGATGCTAAGAGCAGCCCGTCAGATGATCATTTCATCCCCAGTGACCACTGTAGAACTGTCAGCCTCTAAATCACATGCCATCTGACAAAAGAATGAGAAGGGAGGGAAAAAACCCTACAGATAGTGTAACATCATCCGTTCCTCTGAAGGAATGGTATGTTTCAGTCTTTTGTTTCTTTTAACCCAAGGAACCAAATGAAAAAGGTGACAACAAATAACCTGCAAACAGTTCTATATCTATTATAAAACTGAAATCATAAGAAATGAGCTTGTTGAAATAAAAAATGTACTTGCAATTGCTTTGCTTCACGTAACTCCCATATGTTTTTAGATATATTTTGAAAGACAACTTTTTTAGATGAATAAATGTCACATGATGCACTCTCTTCTTGTCCACTGAGGACTGGGCCCAATCACAGCTAAAAGCTTCTGCCACGTAGAAAATGAATGGAGAACATCACAGCATAAATGGAAAAACATATATGTTTATCATTATGAGATTATGCAAATATGCTGCCTGGTCTCCATAATGTCCTTGCCATGCTTATAGATGACTTGAATTTCTCATGTGGTATTGAGTAGAGGGCAAGTGGGGGAAAGAAGTTCAAATAGCTTCCATGGGGAAGGCAATAATATTGCATACCTACTTTCCCTAGCTCAAATAAAGTAGGACCTACCAATTGGTAGTTCTTAAGAATCTCTACATTAGAGCCTCATGGGTACTCGTCATCAAGTATCATTTGTATATCACAGCATAAGTATGAATTTTTCAGCTAAGAGCACTGGAGAAAAAGAAGTGCCTGAAAGAAATTACAACTACATCTAAGCCATCTATTAGGAAAAAAATTATTCAGATGAGAGCTCTGAGAACAAGTGATAACTACAACAACTAAAATTATATAACTTATCAACAGCACCTCTCTAAAAAGTCTAAAAGCAGCAATTTGGCCACAGAAAACATATAAAGAAACACAAAATATCTTTGTCTATGTTTAGACCTCAAAAATTATTAATACATGTCTCACCTCTGTGGTAGACCTAAATGCATTAAGTTCTGAGAGAAAAGCATGTCCCTAAAATATACCATTGAAAAGGCTTCTTCAAATCTATTGAAACATATTGATTGAGATCTGTGGAGATCACTTTTCCTCCTTTTATTACTGCACATTTTTTTAAACATTAAAGTGAATGAAAGGAAGGCTACCTGAGATTCCAGGAGTAGGAGGTGGTGTAGTGGGACACCCCACAGTAAAACAACTTGTTATGGAAAGGACTGAACTCCCAGGTGCTCAGTGAGCACAGGAACAAACCTGAGACTATAATTTTAAGGCTGATCCCATGTTATATGCCAATTTTTATTTCATACGGGAAGGACCAACTATGACAAAAACTGTAACAAATTGGGCAGCTGATGCCACATCAGTGGGACTTTGCCAGGGCAGGGTTTTACAAATGCTAGCATGCAAATATTAAAAATGTGTTTCTTGATTTTAAGTAGGAAAATAAGGGTGAAAGAGGAGGTTAACAGACTTGCTAAATATCTGATAAATATTTATTTACAGAGATTGAGCACAGAGCCACAAAGAGCAAGGGGGCAAGGAAGAAACTATCTGTAACCAAGGCTGATGCCCTGCAAGAGGTTCAGTGGTAAATTACCATTCTGCATATTGGATATAAACAGAAATTAAATGATACAGAGCAGAAAAAGTGGACATTCATGAATAACTACTAAAGTATTTGATGTACAAAAGGCACTACTGAAAATTACCATGTTCTCCTATTTAATTCCTCTTTTAAGATTCACTACCCATTCTTAAAAGAGTTTGCAAATGACAAATTAGAATTTGCATTTCCATTTAGTTGTTTCTGAGATCTGCCACTCCTTCTCCCTTTTTTATGGCTTCAAAAAGCTGGAAGTCACAAGCATTCTGAATGAAATCCCTTTGGGTCTCATCGCTGGAATCAAAGGAAAACAAATGTCTGGGGGAAAAGGTTATTCTCAAAATCAGGTCTATTGAAAGGAGCTGACATATTGCACAGCAATGCAGCTTGATTGGTTGTAGCTGTCATTTTATTATATCATATAAAGGAATACAAAAATATATCTTTGCTATGGCAGTCACAACAAGACTTCTTAAAAATAAATTGTCTTGAAAACCATTTGGCCAATTTATATGGCAATTAGGTAAGACTCTTATTCACTGTATGCTTCTTATTTCACTAGTAAATAAGAGCTAGAATAACTTGGCTGAAAACTGATAACTAACTTCTGAAAGCTGAAGTATCAGAACACTATTTTTCCTCCATGCTCAAAAATGGCTTATCTTTAATGACTGCACTAGTTTTATTTCATAACATCTCTGCATGGACATTCTTGATGTATTTTTACAATTTTTCCCTTCAGAGAGAAGATCACCATTAATTTAAGTAAGCTGAGAAACATCTCAGATGGATGATTTGGTTACTCTCTAGTGACATTCATGCAGTTTATTACATAAGGAATTTACTTCAGTGAAGTCATTACATTGAGTCCAGCTACAGAATTGCTTTTATTTGTTAGACTCCTCAACTGTTTAACCACTTTCCTCCAAATATGTAAGCATGCTTCCTTGCTGTAACACTTCCTTACTTTTACTATTTGTTTTCAATTGACATTTCTTTTCTTTCTTTTCTTTTTTTTTTCCTTTTAGCTAATATACTGTAGATTATTACATAAGTGATTTATTACAGGAACCTTGCTGTATGAGGGGCAAAACTTGTTTAAAATAAATCCTACAGCTACAGTAATCCCTAAGGCCAAAATGTACTTCTACTTAATTTCTCTACTGTGTATTACACACCATATAATTGCTTAAAACAGAAGCTACACATACAAATTTTGCTTGGCACCAAATACCTGGCTTCAGAGAGTACACTCAAGTTACATGCTGTGTTTTGCTACAAATCCATTGCACCACCGAAAGTAATTCAAAGAGATCACTAATAGAAATATTTTGAGCTACCTAAAATAAATCAGCAAGTTAGCAAACCACAGTGTTTTGCTAAAGGTTATATTAAAATAAGCCACAGTGTTGCTGAAGGATATTTTATATGTGCATGGCTTTAGCATTCCTCATGGCCTTTTTCTGATGCACTAAATAAAATCATGAGACAACTTTAGAGATGGAAAATATCTGCTAGATCATTTAGACCATCCCAATGCCAGTTCAGGATTGTTTCCTTTATTTTCTAGTGTTTTGTCAAACCTACTTTTAAATATGCTGTATGTTCCAAGTAATGAGATTTCCACTGCTTTCCCCTGGGAAATACATTTATATAACGACTTTCTTCCCCAAGGATCCCAAAGTGTTTTATAAAAATATACATACAAATCACTTCCTCACTGGAGTACAATCACTTATGAGGTATAGGGTGGCAGCCAGCAGGGAAATGATACATAGTACTCTGCAAAATTATAGCAGGACGGAAATTCCTGTCCAAGGACAGAGGGGCAAACCCCTATACTTATGAGAAATACCAGGAACTCATAAATGTCCACAGATAGCAAACAGAAGCATGGTTTCAACATACACATGCATAAAGGAGCTTGAGTACCTTAAAAGGCAAAGGCCATTTTGAACAGAATTTGAATGCACGGTCCCAAAGACCTGGGATAACTTAATAAAATAAACATGTTATCCTGCTAGGAATACCAGAACAGGGACTATTTTTCTGAAGCAGCAACTGACTTGAGGACTGTGCTCTGGACCATTCCATCCAAACATATACTGATTCTGATGTTAGAGACAGTCTGTCCCTAAATCCTTAGCTGCTCCCAGCTAGCCCAAGTCCACTAGCTGCTCTTCTCTCTCATAGCCCACACATGTCATTTATGTAGTGCTCACTATTGGCAAAGAAGAGCCTATCCACAAATGCACTGGAAACCTCTTGCTTCTACCCGTGCTCAGCCAGGGGAGGAAGGGGGAATGAGATGAGTCAGGAGGAAAGGGATGGATGATGGCTTCGTGCTGGCAGATCGCTGTATTTGGGTCCAGGTGCCAATGTATGTTACAAGATCAGAGGATTATAAGGGCTAAGGAGCAAATAATGCCAGAAACTAATGCCAGAAACTACATCACATTGGAAGGTCAACAGTTTTCAAATTCAAACCACTTCAGTAGAGTTCAGGGATTTCCAGTGCAGATGGTTTGCAGGCAGAGGTTGAGGGTAATGGGAGGGTCAAACCTTATTATCTGCATTGTTTTAGCAACCTTTGCTCATCTTATGGGGAGAATGAGAGGAAACAGGTCAGCCTGTGCTCTGAGTCTTCTTTCTGTTCAGTTCTGGGCATGAGAAATGTTTTCAGATCTCCAGTCTCCTTGCTCATTGCCAGTTCTCTAGTCTTAGACACAGGACATAGATAATATGTACAAGTGGCTAGAGTATCTTCCTCTCACTAGCAAGGCCAGACCTAACTTCTTAGATCCTCTCCACTGGAAGTACATAGGCTACTGATAAAACTGGACTAATATAATCTGAAATAAACCACACACAAGACAGATAGATCTGGATCACAATCATTAAGTATATATTTAGGCCAGATGAACAAAGGAAATATTTTCCACCTCACCTAAAAAAGGATAATTTTCTGCATTCTCCCAATGGGATACTATATTAAGCTATTTACTCTTAACCAAGGAAATAACACTGCAGATTGCCCTGTTCCGTGCATGTTATTAACCTAAAAATCTGACTTGTCCACTGTGCATAAACACTCCCGTTTGCCCAGGCTGCAGGATAACGTGTCACAGGGCTAAACATGGCGTGGCAAACATGCCAGCTCCCCTTGCCTTTAGTAACCATAAAACAGATGCATCATTCCTCCTTCTTCACTGATTAGCACATTACTTTTACTTAAAATACAGAAAAGATGTCTTATCCTAGAAAAAGAATTTAACAGCTCCACGTTAATGCACCCTCATTAATGAATCAACTGTCGCCATTTGACTCTCCATTGTGCCTGCAGTTGTACAGACAGTGACAAGCCATTTGATTCAGTGCTACTGAAAGTCTTTGTGCAGAGGTGAGTCTTTGATCCTCCCTGGTGTTGAAGGAACATAGATGTGATTTCTGAGGGTTTTGCATGTTTCAAGCTTGTGAGATAATGGATACATAGTACAGTTCCTAAATGTCTACGTTTGTTGCCAAGTTGGCATTGATAATGGGAGTATTAGCAATGCAAAGATGGAGAGATGAGCTCCTGAGCTCTCCGAAAGCCTGCTCTAAACAATGAGCTGACATTGTCAGCTAAAAATGAGCATGGAACATTACTGAAAAGCAAAACATGTTTCTGCCCTCTCCAAAACCCAGGTATCAAAACCTGATGCTGAATTCATGCACTTTTTGCACACTCACAGCTCTGTCCCTTTAACTTTACATACATACGAGCTGAAACTATGGTCACAGAGAGGGCTGATTCTGGATCGGAACAACTCAAGACAGGTCAAAGGCATTGTACATACATGGCACAAGAAGGTCTAAAACAGTAGGTGAGGCAGTGAACACACTAACAGCAGAAAGGACTTAATTTTTCAAAAAACACCGGATTACAACTTTTTTAATCCTGTCAAGCAATGACGACTACATATTAAACTCAGTTACAGAAACAATATCTAGGGAGACATATGGCTGCACAAAAAGGTACAGGGCTTGAGCAGTTTTGCATGACAGCAAAATGAGCAGTAACACATTCTGGGTGCTACTGAGCTATAAACTATGACTTTCTCTGGTTAGAAAGTCTCCAGTGTGATAGAGCCAAGCAATATTATTTTCCATGGAAGGAATCATGAAAATGCCCACACCCTCTAAATTTATTTACGTAGTTTTGGTTCCAAAGATCCTCCATCGCGTGTATGCTGAGAAGCTGCCCAGGCTGGAGAATCAGATGTTGTATTGACTTTGGAGCCTGACAGCTAAGTAATCAGCAAGTGCCAAAGCAGCATATTTAACTTACGGGTTTCCAGAAATCAGATACCCACACCTATTTTCTTAAGGAGTATAAAGATCTGGAAACCAAGGGAAATGTTACTGGTAGTGGATGATGACACATTTACAAACTGTGTGCTATGCCTCCTCGTACATGGCATGAATATGGTGTGACCCTATCATGGTTATTTATGTCATTACATTAAACACAACTGATGAAGTGTGCTGTGGAGGATTCTAAGCTATACAAACAATTATAGGGTTCTAACTATACACATTCATAGCCCATACAGTCTCAGTATTTTATTTAAAAAAATAAATAAAAATTGGTGGCAATTACATTACCTGAATGCAGAAAATCATGTCTCTTAGCTACAAAAAAACCAACCAACCAAACTTAAAATTTACCAATCAATGAAACAAAAAAAGAAAGTAACCCATCCAACTGAGGAAAACTCTTCTAAGGCCTAATATAGAGGGATTAAATCAGTTTCCACAGAGAGGAATATTTTCTACATAAAATGCTAAACATATAAGTGGAAATTAATTCATTTCAACCGGGGAAAGCCTAGCTACAGCACAGAAAAGACAAGTCACTCCTCAGTCAACTTGGACTTCATTAATGGTAGGCTGAGGGATGCTGAACTATTCATCTAGCAACGGGTCACATTAATTTATTCTATTTAGGTATTTCACAGCAGATGACTTCATGGAGGAGCTAGGAAAAGGCAAGAAAACTTTGGTACATTACCATTATTTTGTCAGACAAGATCATTGCTTCATACATTTTTGAACCCACATGGCCTTCCATACTACTTGTACGTGAACAGCAAACTTCAGTGTCTGACAAATTAAACTGCAACTCCTTTCAAGCCTCTCTGTGAATAGCTTCTGTGAAGCATAGTCCTCATAAACACCTTCCTGCAATTCAGAGAGATCTCTTTAATAAATTAACAAAGCTGTCACAGAAGTATAAATGGGAAATCATTTTTTAAAATAGAACCATTTAAGATCACACAATTTCAGAAGCCTTTTGCAACGTTTTATAATTCCTTTAGGCCACTGCAGGTCTCCTTTACACTTGTGACGATGCCCCTTTCAATTTGCATTTAAAAGACAGTAAATTGCAGGGTTCATAAACATTTTTATAGTGATTTATTGAAGACTAGAATGTCAGTCCTGTTCTTCACACTTTAGCAGTCCTGGGAATCAGCTGCAGGGCTATATGTGTAATCTTGCTTTACCCATAAACTATACAAGAACAAGCCAGTTCTGAAACCTATTATTTATTTATTTTTCTTGCTTAAAAGACATCCGTGGCACTATTTTACATCTATATTTATCTTTCAGTTATAAGATGACCCATTTTATTCAGCCTTCAAGTTATAACCAGGTTTCCACAATTTACAAAGTACTTGGTTTGCAAATTAGAAGTGTTCAGAGACAGGATTGCATTATGCCAATGAACAAAGGATTCTTTCTCCTCTCTTTTTAATAATACACACAAAATCCACAGACTATTGGATTTATTATCACCACTAGATAAACTTTAACATACAGGAATGTACTGAGCTCTTCTTTTCTTTCCTTTTATTTTTTTCTTTTCGTTTCGTTTCATTTCTTTTCATTTATTTTCGTTTCTTTCTTTTCTTTCTTTTTCCCTTTAAAACACATACCACAGAAATGCACTGTAAAACTTTAGCTAGAGAATATTCTAAGGGTTCTGCTTCTCGAAAGACAAAATCAGGGTAAAACATTCATGGCAATTGGGCTTCTGATACTCCTATCCTCCTTTGCAGGCAGCAAAGTCACAAAAGAAGGTAAACAGTGCCAAGAAGTGTTGTTTATAAGGGCACTGTGATCTTTCCTGCATCCCAGTGGAGCTTTACCAGGGGCAATCTAGAAACCTCCCTGCACAAATAGCGTAGGGAAAAAAATAGGAAAAAAAAAAAAGTGCCTGCACCTCATTTGCCCTTCCAGTGACCAGGAGGGAGTATTTCTTTCTACTTTTTTCACATTACAATAATGGCTTCACAGCTCTTGAAAAGAGCGCTAGTGCAACAGCAAATGGTGCATGACACACTGAAGCCCTGGTCTTTGTCGCAACAGCTCCGCTCCAAAGAAAGTCCTTCCTTGCCTTCTTTTCCTTGCCATTAACTGTGATGAAATGAGTTTTTCCCCCTTTTGATTCCACCCCCCGCTGTCTATTACAGTCTGACCTGATTGCACTTATGCACAGATTATTTCATAGAGACATCCTTTTATTCAGGTTTGCGAGTTCATGCCTGCAAGGTTATCTGTTCACAAAGCAACGCCTCATTCCTCGTATTCATCTTTTTTTTGAAATCTGATCTCATTGATAAGAACAAGACCATTCGCATTGCATTTGTCAGATAAGTAGCTCCACGCCAGAGTAATAATTTTTTGTGACTATTGTCAGGACTCCAGTTAAAATACATCAACCGATAAAAATGCAAGTATTGTAAAAATAACCTTGCATCAAAAGTGTTGGCACTCTGTTTTTTCCAAGGCACATTATGTCCTTTTCCCCAATAACAATTTCTTATAGGCAGAACATCTTTTCTGCACAAGAATTATTTTTAAGGATTATTTTAAAATATTCCTATTTCAGTGCTGCTATTGGTAGCACTGAACTTTAAAGGAAACAAGTAGAGGATCAATGTTGCAGTGATTGGTTGCATTTGGTTTTGATTAATTTTAATCAAACATTTTATTCAATTCTAATATGCGGCCATTCTCAGCAAAAACAAACAGATGAATCACGTCACTAGAACGCTCTGAGCAGCAGCACAAGGAGGAAACAGTTAGAGCTGCAGTTTAGCATATGTGATACGACATTAACGAGACTTTGGGATCACCGGGAAGCTGATTATTTTCAAGTTTGTTTGTGAGAGAAATCTCTACCCTGGCGCAGCTGAGATAGAACTGGAGGTGCAGCAGAAGAAACAAACATGCAGGAGCTCGCACCCTCACAGAGGTCAAAGCTGCAGGAAGGGGAATAAAAACGCATAGACGGGAGCCTGTTTTGTTGCCATACCTTGTCATGGAAAGCCATGAAGGCACAAATGTACCTTCTCACCTGGACAGCAGGGCAACATTTTATGTAAATATTATAAAAAGGCAAATGCAAGAAGCGCTTCTTTTCCCTTTTATTCCTTCCTCCCTGCTGCCTTCCTCTGCCCGTGTCAGCTTCACAAAGGAGCCGGTGACGAACTGGAAGCCAGTGAAGGTCTGGCAGGCGGGGAGCCGCATTGAGCAGCCCAGGGCCCTGTCTTGGTCTCAGTGCGAGGCCGCCGCACACCCGGGCCTGCAGCTGATAACACTGTAATAGTCCTCCTTTGAGGACTGGGGCTCCTGTGTGCTGATTACTCATTTATCACACCTGGCAGCCCTGCTGAACTATAATTACTCTTCTCTTATCCTGCTGCACTGTCATGTCCGAGAGGAGAAGAGAGGCAAAGGCTCCTGCTAATGACACATTACCCTCTTGACAAGCACTTGAAGGTTTTATTGTAAATATTCAAGATATAAAACATCTGAGATTCCCTTTTTAATTATAAAAAGCAATTTTCCATGCCTCCTGTTCACCCCCTCCATCGCCACCAATAGTAAAGTTTCGGTGCTGTTATCCTCCGCTTCTTGCAAACAAGCCCTTTTTCCTTTGTCACGTTAACTCATTGCTAGGAGGTAACTCCAGTATCTCCATTAAATTATCAAATGTAATGCCTGGAAAATGTGTCATTTGAACGCACATCACTCTCCCACAAAAGTTACATTTCTGTCCCAAAACGAGGGAAAAATATGCATTTATATTACAAAATTAGGAAGGGGGGAGGAGAGAAAAATCATGAACAAATGGGCAGTGAGCAAGCTGTTGATTGGGTAGCTCTCGGAAGATGTGTCTCAGTGAAAGGAAAGGTCTTTCATAAACTAAAAATTAAAGATATGCGAGTTGTTATTGTAAATCCAGCCTTAATATTTGTGGCTCTCCAGATGGAGGGCTATGAAGCCACAGACTTATCATCCCCCCCCCCCCCCCCCCCCCCCCTGTGTTTGTGGTGGGTGGCGAAGTGGTCGGGTCCTTCT
>JAAGNO010010843.1:0-19551 GCA_033439905.1 Ceryle rudis
TTGGTCCCTAATTCCTACCCATAGGCTTTCAACTTGCTCGTGGCTATTCTTTAGGGAAATTTCCTCACAATCAATCCTCTTCTTAATATAGAGGCAACGCCTCCACCCCTTCTTCCCCTCCTGTCCCTTCTGAACAGCTTGTAGCCATCTATAGCCACACTCCAGTTGTAGGATTCATCCCACCAGATTTCAGTAATGGCCACTACGTCGTAGCCTTCCAGCAGCATAGTAGCTTCCAACTCTTCCTGTTTGTTGCCCATGCTACATGCATTTGTGTAGAGGCTCTTCAGCTGGGCAGTTGGCCATGTTCCCTTTCCAGAGAAACACCCATTAATTCCCTTGAGGTGTTTCCCTGATGTTTCCCTGTTGGTTGTTACTATCCCAGGAGCCCCTGGCTCATCTCCACCAGATTTTGGCTGTGCTGCTGCATCCCCAGTGTACTGCAGGATAATGGGTTGAAGTTCCTTAGTAGCCCTCTAACCTTGATGTGTCGTCTCTCCTCTTGTGAAATGAAGGCCTGATGGTACCATTATCCCCTTCCTCCTTCTCATCTGCTTGACTGTTCCCATGTTCTACTGTGGGTCCAAGCTCATTGATTGCTCTTCCATCTTCCCGTTGTGGAGTGGCAGCACAGCCTTCCAGTGTGTCAGCCACTCCTCCCAGTTTTGTATCATCAGCAAATTTGCTGAGTGTACACTCTACCTCTTTATTCAGGTTGTTGATGAAGATGTTGAATAAGACTGGACCCAGTACTGATACTAGCTACAGGTCACCAGCTGGACTCTGTGCCACAGATCACGACCCTCTCAGCTGTATCGTTTAGCCAGTTCTCAACCCATCTCACCATCCATTCTTTTAGTGCTATATTCAATATATTTAGTGCAACTTTATGCTAAATCACTAAGATGATGAGCAAACACTAAGAAAAGAATCAACAGCTAGGAAATGAAAACGAACAAAATCATGGTCCAGTTAACTCTGGCTTTGCTTTAAACGCAATTATTTACTTCAGCCCCTCGTTTCTCCCACATTTCATAAAGTGCTATTAACCCCTTCCCTTTGGTTGTGGGTGGGAGCTCAGTGCACAAATACGATATGTTCAAAAGCAGACAGCCTTCCATGAGTTAACTATTTTTCCACAAAGGTGAAGAGTTTTGCTGACGCAGTGAGAGTCAGCTTGAATAAAAATCAATTCTGCTGTAGTCAACAGGAAAGTAGGAAGGAAAATAGGATTTAACAAAGCAAGCATAAGAAGTCCACAGCAGGAAATAATTATTTGGGCAATTGTTCACTTTGTTAAGAAACTGGACTGTATTAATATCTATCAGGGCATACTGCTGTGTTGGTGGTTTCTCTTTAGTGCCACGTCTTGTGTAATTAATTACAAAACGGTCATACAGGCAAGTGAAATCTGCAATTGAGCAAGGTTTCCGAAAAACACAGAATACATATGTCACTGATGCATCATCTGGCACCAGCTTATTCTGGTTAAAGTTTGAGTGTTTGACTAAAATTAAATCAATACTAAAGGAAGCTCAGAAAGCCAATAGAAGTGGTTTACAGAAATAGTTTCACTGACCATTACAGCTGTGATGGATTAGGCATGTTAAATGGTTCAGCTGAAATTAACATTTTTAGTACAGATACACAAAATAACTGCAGCCACAGTATTCTGACTGCATGTTTGCAGTTAAAAACATTCTAGGAACATATATAACACTGTTCTAAGTTCCCATTTTACAGTTATCAGCTTCAGTCATGCTTCTCACCACAACAAGGTGAAATTAAAATGTATTAAAATATAATACTAAAATATATGTATGTGTGCATGTGTGTGTAGTATGACACTGCAGTTAAGAAACAGATTTGTAGACAAAGATCCCATAAACCACTGTGGAAAGACTCATACTGTATAGGGTTTTACAGATCACAGAGCCTTACTCATACAGAGATAATAGTTATGAAACACAAAAAGCTATCAATAAGAACTAGTGAACAAGGTAACACCAATGACATTTGTACTGGAACAGTTCCTTAACTTTCCTAAGTTTGAGAGCTATCAGAAAGCAGTTTCTTTAGTATATTCTGAAGGTTCTGGATACAAAGCAGCACTGCAGACAGCACATTTGCCTCACAATCAAGCTATATTTTAGCTCCTCTTTTTCCAAGTAAAGGGAAATATTTCCCTGGCTGCCTGCCTTACTCAAGCTTCTTTGAAACTACCTTAAATTACAACCATCTGAAAAATAAAACTTTCAGTTACAAACTGCAGGTGGTGAGGTAAGAAAAGGCTTGCAATGTAACACAGCCAAACTTTTTATCAGACTCAGATAACTTAGATCCATATGAAGGCAGTAGAGAGATGCCAATTTACACTGGTTGTGAATGCAATTCAGTGGTTTGCACTGAAGGAAGATTTTAATTCACTTGGTTTAGGATGGGAGTGTGTCCCTGCCAAACACTGTTTCCCAATACTGCAGAGACTTAAATGAGACATAAGTTTAATGTATCACACTGATCCATTAATTTATCACCTTTTATGGAATTTGAGGGTTTTATCAGGAACACTTTCTTTTAACTATTTACATTTTATCTAGTTCACAGGACATCAGCTATTCAGAAGAAAATTGGAAAAGGTCAATACGCGCAGTCAGCTATTGCAAAATGCATTACACACATTACATTTCACTCCTAACCAAATAACACCCCTTTTCCAACCTTAATATTTCAGAAAACATGGGCATTTTTTCACATCGGACACTTGGCAGAACTATAATTTGCTGTCTTTCACAGTATTATGCCTTTACTGCTTTTCAAGGTGTGGGATCAAACACTGTATCTGGCAATATTTCTAATCCCCTCTAGACAAGACTTGTGTTGAAATGCAGAATGCAGGGGCATGGTTCCTTCTAACAGTCCAGCCCTACATAAAACCATCTTCAGGTATGTACATTAACAGAGATTTTGTTGAAATTATCTGTAATTTAAAGAGTCAAAAAATCCCTCACCATAATCTGAGAGATTAATCAAGTTGTTGCTAATAATCTGGATTTACATAGCAGAATTATGAAAGGTTATCTCTACTTACACTGACTGTTTTTGCTGGGGTTTTTTTGAGATAATCCAGTGTAAAACTAACAATCCAAACCTTTACACAAGCTTGCAATTCACAGAGGTAATCTTAAGGTGAATAAGGAAGCATTAAATACTTGGCTTCTACAAATTATTAGCAAAAATGAATATCATCAATTATTTCAACTTCAGGTACTTGAATACCATCTCAGTGCACTGAATTTTGCTGACAGATGCCACAATATTATTCAGGAAAGAATTTTGTAGGACAAATTTACGAGATTATATTGCAAGATTTGTCATTCAGGTCCCAAGTGTTATATAACTAAACCAGTCATTTCAGTTACTAAAAAAAGAATGCTATACATAAGTCAAGTCTTACAATGAGACCAAGTAATCTTGTAGTTTTGACACTAGGCTGGTACTAGGGAGATGTGGACCCAGTTTAACTAAAACTACACTATGCTTGTGGTTATATTTTTTGAAAGATACTTAAGAAGACCCTCTGAAAAATGCAAATACTATTATTTTATTGGGGTAAGATTGCCTCTTCTAGTAAGACTGCATTTGTGGTAGCACAACTGTACTATAACCTTGACAAAAAACTCTTCTAAAACTTCATACCACAATCTGCACTGACATGAATTCAGGAAGAAAAGGGGCACATATAGACATCAGTGACTCTGAAACAAATATGACAATAAAAAGAATACACTAAGTGCCTGCAAAGTGAAACCTAGGCATATTACATACAAAATCTAACACAATCACCCAAGGAGAAAGTATCTCCAGTTATTTTATACTGCCTAGTTACAAATGAATTGTATTTAAATGAATCAATACCAAGACAGCATGATACATTCCTTAGATTCATACAGTAACTCTGAATACAACAGCTTAAATCAAATCTCCGACTGAAGGCAGGGTCCACACTGAATTCAGATCAGGTTGCTCAGTGTTTTATCTAATCTATCTAGTTCTGAAACCTCCAAGGAAGATGCCATAGCCTCATTTGGAAGTCCGTACCAAAGATTTACTGTTTGTGTTTTTTGTTTCCCCCTTTACGTCAATTTGGAACCTCCCTTACTTCAGTTTACAACCATTCTCTCCTCCCTTCCTGCCCTGAAGCTCTGTGAAGAGCCAGGCTCTTTCTTCTCAAAACCCTTTTCTTAATACTGGCAAACTGATCTCAGGTCCGATCTAGACATCCTCTTCTTCAGGCTAAACAAGTCCTATTCCCTCCCCTCAACTTCACAGTCCTCTGCTGAACTCATACCATTTTATCAATGTCTTTCTTGTACTGGACAGTACCAAAACTGGACACAATATTCCCAGTATGCACTTCCCCCCACCCCAGTGTTTGTTGGGTTGGTTTGTTTGGGGTTTTTCTAAATGCAACAATATCTTTGCCCAATTACTTGAGCTAATGTAAATATAGCCATTAACCACAAATATTAATGTAATCGGCTACTAGGAAGAATATAAGTTTTTATGGCCTGCATCCTGGTACTGTCGTGAGCTCCTAAGACAAAGAATACTCTTTTTTTGAGTATGTAGTTTATTTATATTTTCTTATTTACATCAAGATTTGTCATTATTTACTGACTTAGGATTGTCTACTCTCTTTAATAACTATATTTCAATAACATTTTGTTCAGGGATCAGGTATATTTTAGAAATGCTAGATATCCTCCATATGCAGAACAAGAATTTTCTTAGTAGTTTTGTTATACAAGAAAAAAAAAGTCAGATATAGGTATTAAAATCCATGTCAACTTTTCTCATTCAGTTCATTATCATACTCTAATGTACAATATTTGAGGACTAATTCCTGCATCACCATTATTCTGTTAAAGTACAAAAACCCCTCTTATAAGCCCCCATTACAGTTCTTTCTCCCTTTGGACAGCATGGAATTTTTCCATCTATCAAACTTACGCCGTATTCTTTCTCCTTTATTCACAATATTAAATAAACCTCTTCCTGCATTAACACTGTGAAATTCAATTGTTCTCCATTGCTGCCTTTTAGAAAGCACGAACCATTATCCTTGTCTTCATACATCTCAGTTACTGTTTTCTCATGTCACATTTTTTATTTCAAGTCTTATGAATATAAACCCTTTTTTCAGACTAAAACTCCAAACACCTGAAGTCCTACCAGCCCTGAAGTAACAAAACTTGACTTATTTGGCATCATCTTGATCATATCTGTTTATCAGAACCTTCAGTCTTCACCCTCAGCCAACATAAGACATTTGAACAAAAAAAATTGCCTTAAATCTATTTGTAGGCAAACACAATTATTGTATTCAAGCTGGTAGCAGTCTTTTTTTACCGGGCGTAGTTCTTATGCTAAGTCATTCTTCTTGTTTATAAACATTTCAACCTAAAATCTTCTCAAGGTCAGTCACAATAAATTCGTCTTAGTTCCAAGAAGACACACATGCAAAGGTCTGTTCCTCAGGTAGTCAAAAATAATTGACTTATTTTCTTAAACTACTGAATGAAATGAAGAGCTGACATGATACTGCAAGATAAAAATCAGAATAATTATTTTCTTTGCATTTCCATACATAGGTTTTACAGGTAAAATTACTTGAATAAAAAAAAAAGAAATAATTATTGTCAGTCATTTGCTTCCTATACAGCATCTAAAAGTTAAAAACCATTAATTGCTTCAAAGCGTTAGTTTGGCTATCATTAAAGAAATCTGAAAGCCTCACTTGCTTCATATAAAAAGCATAAGCAAACTCCCTGTATCTTCCTACACTTCACAATGACAAATTCCATGTTGATTAAACAAATCAGAAATGGGAGAATATTTATAGTAATTCAAAATCTGCATTTTGTATGTGATCATATTCAATACCACTAGTATACAGATCCTTATGACTTCAAACAATCTACAACACAATAATAAAAAAATCTGCAGAATTTGACAGGCTTTTTTTACATTTTTATCACATGGAATTATATTCCTCTCAGATTTCTATGGGAAGATTTAAATTTGACACTAACTTCTATTAATGTCTTTAAACATGTTTACAACACACAGTTATTAGATCTCCTTGGAAATTTTAGGTCTTAAGTATTAGTAAATTTTACAGAACTTCGCATTAGGAGCCTGGGCACTAGCAAACATGTTGTTAAACTTGGAGCCAAAAATTAGAGCATCTCTTCACATGCTTTGATTTAGTTTTTCTAATATGTGACAGACATAGCACAGCAATACGGCTTGAAGGAAACTGTATCATTGCTATGTCTGATTTTCTTTGGAATAGCCACTTAAACAGGTAATGAAGTAGTAACATGGGTTCTGTAGCAACTACTCTAGCAACTTACTGAATTATCAGAAAATAAGATCTTTGCTATTTGGAATCAATTTAAACAATCCCATAACAAATAAGCAATTTCCCTCCACTCTATATCAAAGTCTACTATAGGGCAAGGCACATACAGACCCAACTCATTAATCATGGTTTATATCTCCATAAAGGAGGAAAAAAAAAAATCAACTGCATATAAGGCCACATACGATTCATTATAACTTTTCAGAAATGAGAATTCCATAACTACATTACTTATTATTTAATAGACTGCCATTTTGAGTAACAAATTTATTTATTGAAGTTAAACAATATGAATTAGTGGTAAATACACTACTTAGAGCTATAGATTCTGCTAAGGTACCTGATGAAGTTAAAGTCTAAATTGGTACAATGACGTGCACCCAAAAAGCTATCCAGCTGAATTCCAAACAGGATTCTACTGTGTTATGCAAATTGAAAGCTTAATGACTGCTAAATTAAAATTGTTTCTCAGTGTGCAAAAATATTATTTTTTTAGTGTGAAAATGTGATAGCATATTTATAATAGCCTAGAAAATCCTTATTCTTATAAGCCCTGCCTTTACCAGTACATAGTAATAAAACATCAAAAATCCTCTTCCTCTGTAAAGTAAAATGAATATCAACATCAAATGGGGTCATTTAAATATCATTGAAAATTCCTTTCACCATTTTTTTATATAGAGAGATCAAGGGAAACTAATGCAATCCCATACTTTAATAGGAAAGCAGATCTCGATCATTAACATAACCAATGAGCTTAAATATTTTCTAATCTGGTCAAACTGTCAATAAGGGTCCTTTCTCATAATCACAGATCAGGAGAATGAAAGTACTGCTCCATTATTTTCTGCAAATACTTCAGATGGCCACATATTTAAGAGATGTAAGAAGAGCAAAAGCAGTTTTTAAACCAGTGGAATTAAAAACCAAAACCAACCAACAAACCAAACAAAAATAAATCCAAAATATAGCTCCCCTCCTTTTGTTAATTAATAAACCCATCTATAGATGATTCAAAACAAAACTAAAACGAACAACAAACCAACAAAAAACCCAAACCCTACACACCTGCAAATCCCTATATCAGTTTTTGTAGAAGACCAGCATTATTTTTTTCTAACAACTGTAAAGCCATCCCATCCTAAAACAAGCAAAAGACACAAGTCATGCCCTAATTGTTAATCTAGGAACAGTGGAGCTATTCGAGACATTTCTTTTACCATATATTACACTTTGAAAGCATTAGGATCTGCTTTATTTAGTTAAGACTGACACTATCAAAGATAGTATCTAATCATACAGAGAACAATTACCAAAAAGGAAGTGCAAGTGGAATAAGAATCACTGCTTTAAAACCCGGCCTATTCTGAAATCAAGGATATTGTTTTTACTCGAATATACTTCTGTGTCCTAGTATCCTACATTTTGCTGAAAGCATCTGTATCCGACGGATACCACAGGCAGTGGTGCCAGGCCACTGCCAGGGGGCAAGTCAAATGTCTGAGAATTTGTAAGAAACAGAGACAGCTTATGTTAAGTTAAACACCCTGGTGCCTCTCCTGCTATGTTACTGGAAGTCCCACCACTGGACCTGTCTGCTTTTAGCTTTCCTTTATGCTCCATTTGCTTTGTTGTTCCCTGGAACATTACTTGAGCAGAGTTATTTGTTACCCCTCTAAAGAATCAGAGGCTTTTAGATCAGCATCCACAGATGTGCAAGGCAATTTTGCTGACTTTAAGAATACAGTTGCAGAATTACAGAATTCCAGGAGCTTCAGTGTTTAAATGAAGCCCAAAAAATAATTTGAAAGAGGATCTTAAAAACAATTACCCTTTACTTAGTAAAAGAGAATTACATATCCAAATAATCAATAAATTATTTGTAAGACCCTCACAGCGTCTATCGCCTCACCTTTCCTGGGAGTTCATGGGGTACAAATGAGCTCTCTACTGAATATCCATGATCCTCTTTCTTTTCCTACTACATCATGTTGCTCTTAGTTTTTCCTTTTCTCTAAACCACTTGGTTTTTAAAGTTCCTGTTTTTTAAAGTTCCTGTTTTTTAAAGTTGCCGTTCATCAAGCAAATGACTCTTATTCATCTTACTCTAGGATCTGGTCAGTATTGAACATCATAATCAAGAGAAACGCTTAAGAAAAAGACCACTGGGTCATTTATGATTGAACACTGGGAAAAAAAAAAAAAGGCACAAATAATTAAGTTCTAGCTGTTTTTTCAACAAATATGTCTGCCTTTGAAACAGTAAGCTTCATAATATAACTGGATGGACCTGTTCTCTAGACCTACCCATCTCTTCTCTCAAAATGCCTTTTTTTATTGCTAGCACTATGTCGTGAGCCTGGAATTCTACTCCCACACTCAGAAAAAAGAAGACAGGCTGCAAGTACCCTTACAATACAAATAAAATCTGCAGTGGGTTTTAAGTATGTGTAGAAAGTTCAGTCTCAAACTAGTATGCAAAAGCTGTGGAAACATAGTCCCTAGGTAAAGTTCTGCAGGAGCTGCAAAGAGCAGCGAGGCCCAAAGCAAAGCCAAAAACCACTTTGAGAAACTGAATGTCAATAAAATATCATTTATGAAAGCATGCCGTGAATTCTGAGAAGCCACCACGCAAGTCTCAGTTCAACCAATGACTTTAGCAGGAGGCTTAACTGCTTTTCCTGCTACCCTGCACTTCTTGAACCAGTTCCATTTCAGTCAGAGTGAAAAGCAATAGCCGGTGTAAATCTCCTAATTCCTCACTCAGGACATCTAAACAGACAGTATTGTTGTGAACTGTGTGATTCAGGTTCAATTTCCATTGAAGGACTTCCCTGCTTTCAATGAAAGTTGACAATAGTATCATACACACAAAAGATTAATATCCTGAACAGGCTAAAATAGACTGTTCTGGAAACTGTCGGCAAGTACCGCTGAAGAACTAAGTTCAGAGGTTATGAGGAGGTTACCAGTAGAAAGCTTATCTCCATATTAAAATGTTCATCCTTCAGGGTCTGTATGAATTCCTGCTGATTGTTACATACTTATAGTTTCTAATATTTAATATTGTAATTCAGAGGAACCAAAGAATTCTGGAAGTTCCAAACAACAGAAAAACAAAACAACACAATGATTAGGATTAAATAACTATTAATTTTCTCTGTATCAGACCATAAAATTTCTGGTACTGATATAAAGAATGCTGCAACCATGTAAGAATATATTTAATATTCTATTCATGCAATGGCAATAGAAATATAGAGGACTTAGACGTTCAAAAGGACTGCTCCAGCCTTAAATTCCAACTTAGCACATGAAATAATCGCATGCACAAATCCATTCCTGCACAGTACAGGAGTCCACTAACATTAAAACACTTTCTGGAAAAACACTGATTTCACTGGTCTGGATATTACAATTAGCACATTAAAATAGGTGACTAATGAATTGGGTCCCCATGCGGCTATTTCCATCACAGAATGCATCCCAATAGTGGTTTAAGTACCACTGTGAAAGAGGTAACTGAACAATCTGGTCCCTATTCATTTTCATAAAAAATATTAGACTATAAAATGGGATTTTCTCGTAGTTTTTTGCTAGTAAAAAGCTATTTTTTCCTCTTTTTTACATGGCTGCTACTGCTCTCAGCATCTAAAGTAATAGCTGAAAATAAATTAAAAAAATCTACAGCTGCAGGAGGCATTATTGGTTCAATATCATAACCTTAGGAACTGCTGTCAGTAAGGCTTACAGAACCATACCAGTGACAAAATGCAGTAAAATTCAGGAATACCTCCTTTGGTTGGCCTGTAAAAATATTCAATATATTAGCATCTGATAAAATGCATAACTTAGTAAATTATAAATTTGTCAGTTTCATCATAGAGGTCGTTACTTACAGTAATGTAACTGTCAAAGAACACAAAAATGTTATAGTCAAACCTCAAGCACACAGCTTCTTGCAAAAGGCTATAGCATCAAGGAATGCTTTTTACTACAAAACATTTCCTTAATGAATGGGAACAAAGTTTTATATTAGTAAAAAGATATTCACTATGAAAATACATAATGTTGATGACAGTATAGCTTAGAAACAAATTAAAGTGGAGGATTACTTGGATTTTTCTTTTTAATATTCCACTTAGAGCATCCATTCAGTAATATATCACATATGTATCTAGGATAAAGAGAGGGTGACAGAGTTATGCTGTCCAGAGCTACAGAAAAGTTTATTGTGTGTTGAACACATCAACAGTACAGAGTTTTAGCTGCTACAAAAATTTAAATAAGCCCTTTGATTGAGTTGCACATGAGCATGACCACTGTCTTCAAGCTACTGCATGCTGCTTCGTTAGCAGTAATTAAAAAATAGTTATCTGTTTTCCCAATGGGTTTTTTGTTTTTCCTCCAGTATAGCTGATGTTATTCCACAGAATAATATATATGACCTCAGTCTTTTAGCATCTTATGCCTAAGTCCATAGGCCTATTTTTCAGAAAGCAGAGCAGCCAGCCTAAAAATAGTATGAAATAAGACCAAAATAATAATAATAACAATAATAACAATAATAATAGAAAGAACACATTTCAAAACCACAAGAATGATTATTTCTACTTGTCAAATGTATTTTAATAGTTTTTACAAGTCTAATTCTGAAGTTGTGTGAGAACTAGCTGGCAGAAAAAACTAACTATATCTTATCAGGGAAAAAATAAAAGCTATCTTGAATGATTCTCAACATTTGCATTTTAGTAACAGAATCAGGACTGCAAGTGCATAAACTCTGATGAAAACACTGATTTATTTTTATGTTGTACTTGGAAAGCCATTACAAACTAAAACAAGACAGAGCTCAGTAATGGGAATGAAGCTAAAAGAAATCCATATGGACTTCATCTTTGCACATTATTTTTTTTCCCCAGACAAATCCTGCTGCCCTCACTGTTTTTTTCTGTGCCCAAACTGCATTCCCTGCCTGCTCTTGTATTCCTACCACCTCAAAGCTGCTAGTGACTCTCTCCTTTCTTTCCTCTGAGCTAATTATTCATCTCCTTGTCATTCAGATCCTTCTCCAACAGATTTTCTTCAACACTCCACAAACATATATATCCACGTGTACATGCAGAACAAACTCAAATCCAAAGGATATTGGGTCCCTAGGTGTACTTGTGAACCTGGATCTGAAAGATCAGGCTGGAAAAATTGAGAGATAACAACACAGCAGCTAAATTTATTCTACATTTGATTCTGCAGATTGGATTGCCAATGTGCTAAAAGTTGACTTGGAATTGTGGAAGAGATCCAGAAATACCTCCTCAGGAATCTCTAACTTAAGGGTTAAAAGACGCAAGAAGTGGATGTCTGGTTCCAGCATGCAATCCTGGTCACTTGCCTACATAGCCTATGGACACAGCAGAAGATCTTCAAAGTAAATGATCTAAAACACCCAAAAGCTGTATGTAGAGCCACTAAGCACAGTCAGTAGGAACTATTGTACTTTAAGTGTGTTAGAATTTCAGTTCTCTTCTTCCATCAAAAGTGTAACTGCCTACCAAGTGTCTCCAGTAGGAGTGGATCAAGGGCAGAAGTCTTCACTGAAGTCAGGCACCTTAATAACATGGTTGTGTCTCTGTAAAACTCCTTTCATGTGTTTTTTAATACATATAGCCATCACACCTGAGTTTTTGCTCTGCAACAGATGGTGTGGGCCACTTTAGTAATACTCAGGCAATAAGATTCCAGTAATATTCAGGCACATCCCCACTTACTCATTGAAAGTAAGGGGAACTTTCAGTCCAACAGATGTCCTTAGTGCATTTAAGGCATCTCTAAGGCTAAAGTAGAGTGTTGTTGTAAACTGTTGTTTTCTCATAACTCTTCTCTTATGACTCCTCCTAAATCCCATTCTAAACACCAGAACAGGTGTTTCAAATCTTGCCTTTAGAACAGGAACACTGTGAAAGCAATCTCAGTTCAGCACAGAATCATGAAGACTATGTGATCTAATAAACATATAAATTACCACCTATCTTCATTTAAAAATAAAGATCCAAGTTGTTCTTGAAAAATAATTATTGTCAATACATCATTTCATGACATCAGTAACAAAGCACTTTTAGATTTTTGAAAATATAAGAACCAATTACAAATGGAAAAGAGATCATAAAACTATGTTTCTAAAACAAATGATGGCTTCATTGGAGAATATAGACTGTACAGTAAAAATATTCAGACTGAAAAAAAAACCAACCAACAAAATAACAAAAGAAAACATTTTATTTCCTCAGTAAAAGATTCTCTGTGGTATCTCAACTAACATATATATAACTGCAGTCCCCACCTTCACAATTCACATAGAATCACTATGGCTGGAAAAGACCTTTAAGATCAAGTCCAACCAGGGAAATGCTTACTTTGTGGCATTGCTTATGTAAAAATAATCAGCAATTGGCAATGATGCAGCCTGAACAACAACCACCTGGTGAAAGGAAGGATGATTGAGAAAAAGTAATTTCAGAAAACTGTTGAAGATATGGGGTTTGTTGTTGGCAACCCGCTTCTGTACCTCAGGAGAAAAGTCCTTTTTTGCCTACTTAAATAACAGCAACAGACGTGCAAATAATGAGAATATGAACCACTTGAAATTTTGGCTCAGCGTACTTATATAACTGCAGCAGGGTACAAGATAGACAGTCAGTAGGTGCTGTATGTTGGGAAGTGTCAAACACTGCATGCAAGGTACTAAGTGACTACAGTTTCTGCTGAAACAATTTGCAAGCACTTGGGATCATGCCTCTGGTTGTGTCACTGCCAGCTGCTACACAACACATTCCTGGAACAAGATCAGCACAAATGAACAATGTTGTGTTTAGTGCAGCACATAATGGGTTATGAATCAGGAGCACTGAAGACAAGAACATATTCTGATTTTTGAAGAAAAGAACTATTTCCAACACATATTAAACACACCAGTAAAATAGAGACTGCTACTTCGAAAATGTCACTGTGACCATTTACTCCACTTAACATACCACCTGTGTGACAGAAAACAGAAATATGTGAATACAAATGGAAAGTAAAATTCTACCACAGTTAAATATATCACACACAGAGACCTTTTCATACAGTATTATCAGCCAAAATACAAAATGTCAAAAACCATAACATCAGTGAAATCTACTAATAAAATAAAATTTCATCAAGGCTCAAGCCAGAGGAGACAGCAATAAAAATCTGGGTAAACAACCTTAAACTATGCTTTAGAAGAATATCAGAGGGAAAAAAGCTAGCATCATCTTTTCATTTTTATTTCAATCTAGACTATTTCAATCTAACAGTGTTCTTTTTGCAGTTGACTGGAGAATCAAATTAAGGGGTTTAGTCATCTGTCTACCCAGTAGACAGGTGCAATCAAGTGTCTAGGTGGCTAAATCCCAAACTACAGCTGTGCAATTAAACAGCAGACATCAATTTGTCCGTACAAAAATGTAAGTCATCTTTCAAAAGTAACCCCTTAGAGAAAGAAGGAGGAATAAAAAGATGGAGTTCCTTATATTTTCTCTAAGACTTGTAAAGTAAATGATCCTTCATTTCTGTTAGAATAAAGTTTGGAACCAACAAAAAATAGTTTAAAATGAAAAGGACTTGTGAGAAGTACATTAGTAACAGGAATGCTTTTTTCAGTTTCCTTTAATTGGCCATATAGCTTTATCAGCTGATACAAGTGAGCCAAATTAATCCATAAACCCAATTAAAGCAAAACTCTAATTAACTGAGGTTTCTACTCTGTTCTGCAGATCAAGTTATTGAATTACTATTGCCTATAACCAGCAGAAATGTAATATGTTTTCCTTTAAAGCCAACAGTGTTATAGAACCATGTTTCTTTTGTTTTTTCTCTCTCTCTTTTTTTTTTCCCCCCCTTTTTCTTCAGAAGTCTCTGGACAAGTTCAAATATATGCAGCCATCCAACCTGACCAATGTGAAATGGAGGTAGAGCAAAGAAACTCACTCTCTTTAACTAGCCCCCAAATTTCTGTTAAATCAAACCCCATGAAATTATATAGGGAGCTAATTACCAAATTAGAGAACCAACAGAGAACCACAAATTCATGGTACATTGTAGAAGAACAACTATGAATGCTGCAGTTCAAAATGGTGAAAACAACATACCTTAAGAGCTCTCCAGTGGTAATGAAGTACTTTGACTTAAAAATACTTCTACAAGTACTTAAACCAAAAAAGCAGAGAATAATTATTTACTGGACAAACTAAAAGATCAGAATTAACTCAAGCCTGAGTTCTGCAAACCACCTGCCTATGAATAGCACCGCTGCTTATAAACTAAGTTAGATTTAAAATGTTCATAATTTAATAAGACATTTTTTGTTAAAGTTTTAATTAATGAAATGCAAGATACTGGCAGCTTTGTCTCATTCCACTGCTGTGAGCTCAGTAGAATTAAAGGGACAGAGTTAGGGGGACTTGTATTTCAAGTCACATAAGCACAACAAGTAGGAGTGTCTTACACATATGATTAGCACCTTTTTATTTATTATACCATATTCTTAATAATGGACTTGGCTAAAGATATTTTCAGGTTGCAAACACACCACTTCAGCATGCTACAGAGCTCTGCAGATCCCCCTAAGGTGGAAACACTCATACTTTCCTATTCACACCTTTTTTTCCTCATTTAGGCTCAAACAGAACTGCACTGCTTGTGTTAGGTATTGCATTGCCAGTGTTGATGATCTTAAATTTCCACTCTCTGCAGGTATTCAGTTACCATTTTTCCCTTCTCTATTAAATACATAATTTTGACACATCATCTAAAAACATGGCATTGCTTTCAGACAGCATAGAAGCAATAAAAAGCAGCTTTATGTAGCTCTGTCTTAACACAGTTTGCTGAATGCGAGTGGGGGAGCAGGCACTTGAAGATAACTTTCTGCATTTTGTTACTTAATCATATTTTAAATGTCTTTTTAGTTTTTTAAAAAATATTTCCTTATAATGTTTTTAATCCCTCACTGGCCTAAGGTACACCAAAAGTTGCTATCAGGTATCTGTTACATAGGACAAGATTTAACCATACTGAAAATGGATTCAGACTTTGTTCAGCCTTTAGAAAATGTGACTTCATATATGCTCAATAGATTTGATCTCTGTATAAATTACTGATCAAATATTTTTAAAGCATCACTAATCAGCAGGTTGATCTATATTAAAGCTCCTCTAATCACAAGGTGACAGACTGTTTTTGATCTCACCTAACTGACACAAACCTTAAATGAAATAAATATGCCCAACATACGTTGGGCAGAAGATTTCAGCCTATTCCACAACTACCTTTCCAGTGCCAATGCTTCTATCTTCAAAAGACCAAGTCAAGTCAGTTTGCTTATAATTTTTTCCAGTATCAGAATTCTCCTGTTCCTTCAACAAAGGAACAAGGAACAGTTACCAAGACATTCCTTTTTCTGTTGGTCATAAATCTGTGTTGTAAAACAAAATTTTTATAAACTTTTCCAATTCAGGTCGATAAGACAAACCGCCTCTTGCCAGAACAACTCAAAAATACTGACTCCAGTTTCTACCAGAACAGCAGGTGAAGTGAGGTGTCATATCACAGGACAAATGGATATCAATAGATATGAGTGACAGGCAGAATTCTGGAGGGAGAAGGGAGATGGACAAACCTCCCGTGGGTTATTTTATACACCTTTACAAAGGCAGCAGTCTCTTGGGATCTCTCTCATCACGAGCCTGTTATTTCTACTCCAAGCAGTGCCTGCCAGGAATAGTCTCCCCCTGAAACTGTTTCTTATGATAAAATCAGGCAACACTCGTTACTTAATATATATAGTAGATTTTAAAACCCATCCTGTTTGCTGTAAATCAGAGATTTTCTTTGTAGTATTTTAAAAATAAGCACATCACCACGATTCTGCCATGGGAATAACAATACATGTCAAGCAAAATCACAGTGCAAAGATGCAAAATGGCTTTAAAAAACCCTATCTCAAGAACTCAAACCCATCTCCTGTTTTTCTGTGGTAGAAGATAATGGTGAGGAAGCCTGCTTGAAACACCTGCTTTTATGGAGTTAGTGGAATATTTCACTATTTAGGATTTAAAGAAAAGAAGGCAGGAGAGAAGCCCCCTCCACCCACTTTTGTGACATAAGAGCCAAGTACTCCTCAAAACTGGTAAGCAGAAACTACAAACATTAGCATTGAGGTTGCTTAAAACAAAATAATAATAAAAAAAAACCAAAAAACAAACAAACAAAAAAAAACCCAAAGAAAACAACAAACCAAAATAACTTTATGGGTTGTCTCTTCCAGAACTACATGGGACTTAGAAGGAAAACCATGAAGGATGATTAATTTAAGAAGTACTGAGACCACAGGTCATTCAGACCAAATAAATATTGTGAGGAAATAATCTGTGTCTGAAATAGTGATTTAGGTGAAAGACTTTTTGAGAATTAGAGAATACCTTATAATACTTAATTTATCCTATATGAATTTTTTAATTCCTATATGAACTTTAACTATTGTCTTCTTTTCCACAAATATATTCCCATTTTTTGCAGAAACAAGTCTGTAAACATTTTCAGGTTCTCTAGACTGAGCTGCATGCAAACTTAACATTCCAGGTGGCTACTTTTTGCTCATTTATTAACAATCGTATTAGATATCACTATTGCCTGTGTTCTGTGATTCTGCAAATAACCTAGAATCTGATTTTTAGGAGCAGATAAAATCAGCTTCACACACAAATCAGTGAGGCATACTTCTAGAATTGTTTTAGCTGATGTCTGTGGCTGTCCATATGTAAATTCCTGCTTGTGTCAACATTAGAGGCAACCTCAATAGCCATTAACCTCAACTGTTGTAGAAATTACCCTGAATTAGAAAGACAACACAAATGGACAGTAAATATGGGCAAAGGAAAATTCAGTTCAGGGAAAACGTACTCTAATCACTGACCAAATTAATGAAATCTTGCATTCATTTTAACTACTTTTTTTCTACATGCTATACAATAAGTTTTAAGTGCTACCTGTGATTGTTCTTTAAAACTCAAGAACCTCCTACACTTTGAAAAACAGCTACCTTATTCTTCTAAATGAAACTCAAGACTACAAAAATCATAGATCTGAATATGCAGAGCAGCTGTGATAACCTGGACAGGACTTTCAGTAGTCCTGATCACCTTTGTCTTTTTAATTACCTATAACCATTAGCAGGAGAGGGTGATGCAGTTACTGGAAAAAGAAATCAGTTTTGGACAAATACTCCATGCTTTCTTGTTTGTTTTTGCATTAAAGTGCACAATATAGGTCATAATGTATTACATATCAAATATTGACAATTTAGAAAAGTAGTACTGAAATACAGGATGTGATATATTAAGTCGGTGCATAATTGTCAGAACAGTACTCCGGAAAGCAAATGAAATTTAACAGAGGTTCTTGTGTTGTCCCGATTTATTTGTGACATTTATTGTACTATTCTGTGCATCAGACAGCTTTTCTGAAAAATTCTTTTAACAAAAGGAGAAGAAAAGAAAGAATGGTAATTTAATTTTAGCTCAGTAGATTGATTGCTTGTCCGTGCTCAGATGTCTGGAATTCAGCCAGAACAAAAACTGTATTTTAGAGAAAATGAACTAACACAGCTCATGAACAGTTTATTATCCTAAAGTTTAGCTGTTAGCTATAAATATTCAAAAATGTTAAAACTGCCGCTCAAGGATATTAATGCGTTGGCTTAGCTTCATGTTCGTGATGCAGCCTTGACCTATTCTCCATTTGATGAAACCAACAAAATGCTAAGGAGAATAGGAGAAGCAGCTGTCCTAATATGAAATTCTTTCAGGCTTACAACCAATTCTACTCCAAGAAATACCAAGTACATTTGAAAGAAAGACTAGAGGGCATTTTCACTTTGCCTACTATACTCCCTTGTGAGTCTGGTGAGACTACATATACTTAGACCTGTATGAGCTTTAAGAACTTTGTTGGATTAAGTCCTATGTCCACAATTTAGAGCTGTGAGAAAATTGCCAGGAAAAAGTATAAATGAGTTCTGGCATAACAGACTGTGAACACAAGAATGAAGAGGCTCCCCATCATACATAAACTACCTTCCATGGAATAAAAATAAACCAGTATTTCCAGCACTGGTTCATTAGGTAACAGAACTCAGAATAACTTTACAATTCCACTTAATAAGGCATAACACACAATTAAAAAAATCCTAATAGCATTCATGGTTCTTTTCTCTGCACACCTATTTATTAAGGGTCCGAATGTGGTTCAGCTACTGTGGCCACAACTCGCATTGCTGAGCAAGCTAATGTAAGCTGAGACAGTCATGGCTTCCCCATTCCCTTCTTCCTTGGACCAGCACTTGTGGTCCTGCAGTTATGTGGTGAATGATTCAGGAAGCTGATCAAGTCAAAAGCTAGGACACAATTTCATGTTAAACTGATATACCTATGGCCTGCCACCAGAACGGACAGTCACGTTCTCCTCCACTGCAGAACTAGCCTTCTACCTGTAGAGCCAGTTACAACTCACTGACACCTTAAAATAGTATTTTTTCCTTTTGAAAAGGTAAAAAAGCAGCTTTGAACACATTTAGGGCAAGGTTTCAATCAGTTCTGCTCCCTAAAGCTGCCTTACTGCTTGGTCATATAGACAGCAGTGCTGGCATCAGCAAATGGAGAAACACTTGGTGTCTGGGATGAAAAGAAGATAAAGCCATGGCAAACACCCTGATTCAGGTCATAGCTGATTCATATACAACCCATCTAGTTTTAAGTTAGCTAGCTTAGGTACTGCTAGCAGCCTAGATATGTAAAAAATTGTCTTTTCAGGCACATTTTGTGCACTAAGGAACAGCTGCAGTGATTGCTTAGTATCACTAGCAACACAGGCCAGATGAAAGCAGGCACATGTTTTTAATCATGCTTTCCACAATTCAAAACTTTGCTGGATTATAACTATAGGATGGACAACTAATACCCATGTGATGTGGAACATTTAGTGCATTTTCTGGTGTTTTTGTTTTTTCTTTTTTCTTTTTCTTTTTTTTTTTTGTTTGGGGTTTTTTG
>JAAGNO010010843.1:20011-49624 GCA_033439905.1 Ceryle rudis
GCAAGCCCAGACATGCCAAGGCAATACTGAGTCTGGATGGGCCACATGTCCATTCTTCTCAAGATGCATTACAACACCTTTACAGATAAATTTTGAAGACAAATTACATAAGAGTTCATATTTCATTAAGTAGTAATAACTAGTATCTTATTTGCTGTCTTCTTAGACAGGAGCTGTACTCCGAGCTGAAAAGTAATCTGGCCTCAGTGGTTTCACAGTTTGTTTGTTTGTTTGTTTTTTTTTTACTCTATTTAGTAAACATAGCACACTAAAGAACTACAGGGTTTCTGTTCTGGCCCTCCCAGCTTAAGCTCCTGGCTGACTGGAAACTGATGATGGCCTGAAGACCATGGCTGGCATAGGATTCTATCCTAGTGAAATCAGGAAAGTGGTCAACTTGATTCAGCTCTTGAAGACTAACTTTTTGAATTCTGTTATTGTAACTGATGTGCCCCTTGATCAGAAAAACATCAGAAGAGCTGTATTAACTAGAGAGTCACTAGCTACTAAATTTTATTTCTTCACTGAAGCTAGAAATTTGACCCATTCAAGCATTAGGAACAACACGGTCACACGTGCTATCTCCCACAGCCACAAGCCATGAGAAACAAGTCAAGAACCAAAGAGTCTGTGACAGCTTGCAGAGTTGGGGCCCCAAAAGGCATTAGTATTAAAACCAGCAAGTGGTCTTCTGTCAACTGTTCACTCTGGGGAACTGTGTCACCAAGCATTCAAAAAACTACAGAAGAGCTTTTAATGCTACTGCATACAAAATATAAAATAAGAATTTTACTGTCCATCTTAAGGAATCAGTTTTAAGAGCTACAGCCAGCATGACCAAAATGTGTACCTCTTCAGCACATCAAAGAACAACTTTGAGACACAACAGACTATTGCAATTCTGGGTTCAGACCTCTTTGAGATATGTGAACCCTATCATCACAGTATCACCTACCTATACAAACATGGAAATCACATTGCCTCTATAGAAAGGCTATTAATTGTAGAACCTTGATGGTGCAGTAACATTTTGAATATTTTATTCTAATAATTAAGATTAAAAAAATAATTGCCCATCCCAATTCTGGAAGCATTTAGCATTCACTGTATTATTTAACTAGGATGATATGCTCTGGCATGATACGTCCATCTATATTACTACCAGTGTCCATTCCTCGACATTTCAAAGCTCTAACAATGCTCCAAAATGTCTTATAATGACACTGATAATTTCTACAAAATGACATGGAAAACCTATTTGCAATTCCAGTAACATTCTCCAACAAAGAACATGTGGGAATGTGCTCCCTCATTTCAGACGTGTCAGCAATTATATGGGAGTCAGTGTTTCCATTCAAATCCCTTATTTTTCAACAGGTTGCCGAGTCAGACGTCAGGAAGGGAGAACTGATACTGGCAGTTTCAGGTGCTTTCATGCAATCTTCTGTCTCAAAACCAGTCTTTTTTTCTAAAGACAGTTTAAGTCATTAGCTCACAATATGGATGGCTGCCTTCTGGAACTGGGAGGGAAGAAAGGGGTGCAAGACACTAAAATTATTTCTAAAAGAAGATATTTTGGAAAATAAACCAACACCTCCATAATGTCAATTTTTTTTTACCCACCAAACAGTTCCTAAAGACCTAGAGCTAATAGCCCTTTGGTGGCCTATGTTGACAAGCTATAAAGTGAGTCTCAGCATTCTGTGTATCCTGGAAAAAAGACCTTGAAAAACCTTTTAGAGCCTCATCCTGAATTTAACTAATACTCGTCTGATATATCAAACAATTAAATTAGTATTAACTTTAAGATGCTGAGAAAATTAGTGAAAAGAATTTCAGGACAGAAGTAACCTTTATTATGTGTAATCTCCCTCTTACATAAAGCTTAAGACATACAATTCCAACCCTGAGTTTCCAGATCAGAAAAACTCCTTGGACCACTCATGAGGTTTTGGGTTTTTCTAAAACTTGCACTACTGCTTTTCAGCAGCAAAGGAGGTCTTAAAGTGAAGCACTTGGCTCTGCTTTGTGCTACTGAACATCTTCCTTTTAATTAGTTTAACAAAGATGGATAGTAGAAGCCAAAAGTGTATATATTTTCCTCTGTCTGCGAACCTTGCTGTAGGAGGCCATGAACAACTGACCAGAATTCAATAACATACCTGGAAGCCAGTAAATTGGCTTGACATGCTGAGTGGGTATTTAAATAATGTTTTGATGAGTTTCTTTGCCTTTTATTTTGGTTTGGTTTTCTTGAAATAATACCTCATTAGAAACCAGAACAGAATGAAATCTTTTATTTCTCAAAGACTGCAAAGAACATGTAGGAGCCTTTAGCATCTAAAAGAAATGCATATTAAGAATCAACAGTGGATAGTAAATTTTATAGACACACTTTAATAACATCAGTAAAGTAGCACAAATATCTGTACACTACCTCACGAACGAACTAACAAAGATCAGACAAAAGAAGGGAAGCCAGGAATAATACACTAATCCAAACAACATGATGAAATTGAAAGCTATCCATGTTCTGAACAAAATGATGACTCCCCAGATTTCTGTTTAACTGAATACAAATATTTGTATAAAAGAACTGGGCAGTAAAGCATTACGTGGGAAAACAAGTCTTGAGAAACAAGTTTTACTGAATATTCAGTGAGAAGATTTCACCACAGAGACAGAGAAAACAATAACCAGAAGTTCATATCTACTGGAAACAAAGAAGTGGGCATTATTTGTTTTCAGTGTGCACTTTAGATGGCAACACTAGATATGACAGAGAAAATAACTGGTGTGAGGAAACAAAAACAACACAAGAAATCTTACAAACACTACAAAGGAAAACAGAGAATTAACCTCCACCATCACAGAGGAAAAGTAAGAAGCAGGAAATAACAGAAAAGTCAGACTAGTTTCTGTCCTGCCCATCTTTACTGGTGGTGGAGGAGTAACTGAATAAATCCTAGTGACAGACAATCATAAAAGAAAAAACAATCTTTAAACATCTCTTTTTTTGTTTCCCTCTACTATGCTATAGTTCCCCTTTCCTGAATACGAGACCTATTCTGAGTATGTAATAATGTGTTTAGTTTTGATTTTCTTTTTTTTTTTTTTCCCCCCTTATTTAGCATGTCCTTTCTTCTCAGTCTATCTTCTGTGTGCTCCTTATCTTCCATTAGCCATAAGCAGCTCTCATGTTCAGGACTTCATAAAAATAAGGCAAGTTTTTTCATAGATTCCAAAAAGCTTTGGATATGGCCACATGTTGCCACCACTCTACCACTCCCTCAACTGCAACAATAGCATCCTTTAAAAGCACCTTTGAATTCTCAAATCCTAACAGTACTTCAAACAAATGACTTTTTTTTTTTTTTTGTGTTTTATTAAAGCCACTGAATTTGAAAGAAAAGGTTCTCTATATTGTGACTTATTTGTATTGTATCTTCTCACAGAATTTGAGACAACCCAGGAAACAGAGTTCAATGTACCCCTCAGTTCTTTGTTTCACTACAGTCATGAAAGAAAATGGAAATTCTCAAGAGACTTTTTTACCTTTGAAATATTTTGTAAAACACTATCACAGTCATTGGTATGGGGCAAACACATACAGACTGACCTCTTTACCCACTGCAACAGATAATACATGTTATAATTTACTTGAATCTGCAAATATAGGAGCATAAATAAGAATTTGGTATGTTCTTGTGTGTTGTATTACATTACACAGGGGATATGTATACAAGCTCCTGCTAAAAGAAAAATTGCATTTCATTTGGTATTGACTTAACGAAGGAATTCTCACATTAACCTCTTAAGCTGTACTGCTCTTTAGAAAAAGATACTTTGTAGAAAAGAAAACCTCCATAAATCTCTTCATCTTTCTCCAGAAAAAAAGGGCTTTTTGTAGGCCAGTGATTTTCTTTGCACCTCTTCTTGTGGAAAAAATTAGCTTAGCAATTTTGAAGTATTAGGTGGGTCCAGCTGCAGGCTCCTGGTATCCTTCCTACTATGTCCATTCAGAAAGAAACAACAATCAAGCCTCATAGTACTAAAACACATCAGAGGGAAAGACATAACTTATCTACTAATAAAGTTAGGTCTTGAAGGAACTTTCACTTACCTGAGGCCATCACAGGTTTCAGCATTTTTGCCAGATCTGTTTCTACTTCAAGACTCTTTGACAAAATATTGAGTTGCAACTTGCCAAAAACACTTAAGACTGAATCAAAATGTGAAAGGCACATTTACCCCCCCAGACAAGCCTAGTTAATTGGTCGTCCAATGATTTTCAAAAAATAAATCTGAATTCAGTCCTGTTGTTCTTTCTATTGCTATAAGTGTAGTAACCTAACTTTAGGCTGAAGTTCGGGTTCAAATCTGTGGCCATGGACAGCTGAAAAGTCTGCATTTCCAACAATAACCAATTTGTTCAACTGATTGTTTTGAAAGCTCATTATGGGCATGCAATCCTATCCCAGACAGTACATACATTCTTACCAAAATAATCTTTAGCTTAATTTATACTTTTTCCTTTTATTTAAACTCATGAACAATATAATTAGTATTAGGATTGATTTCTGTCCTATCCTACTGTCTAACCTGAAGAAGTTAATTGTTTGGCTATACACACTGAAAATACTTTTGCTGCAATTGGCAAGAATATAAGTATTAAAATGATTACCAGTGTAGCAAACAATGATAATTACAGTAACATTAGGAAGGCCACTTGTATCTTACTTGTGTAGGATGAGATTTAGTGCAGTTATTAGTCCAATATATAAATAATATATATCTGATCTCAAGCAAATAGAAAACTTTCGTAGACTTGTTTTAGGGTTCTTACAGCATATTTAAACACACTTCAAAACATTTCCAAGGATAGGTTTCTGCTCATTAGTGTAGCTAAAAAATAATACTAAGAACAGTAGAGTACAAAAATAAAGACTCACTGGATAGCTGGCAACTATTTATACCCAAAAGCTCTTTACCATGTTTGTACACATCCAAATTTTTAAGAATACTCCTTTCTAAAATCAAATAAATTAAACACTATTGCAAAACTTCATCTTATATTACATCACTTTGTGATGAGCTTCTTTACAGAAAGCAGTTTCACACAGTTGTGTATTCGTGTAAATTATGACTCCTAAGAAGAATTAAGCACAGACTTAAACTTAAACACGTCATTAGACCCTGCAAAGAGAAATAGTTGCAATCTTGTATACTAACAAGTATTGTTTATACAAAATTGTGTAATTAAGCACGTTTGTGGGCTGGAATCATATGATAGTTCCTAAAATTGTCTAGGCATAATAAGGACAGTGATCTTTAGTTAGAAAGGTAAAGTGGAAAGATCAGCACCCACAAGATTTACATGAACATTGTCATGCATTCCCGTAGATAAAGTAACAAATAAAATAAATAAAATACTCTAAGTAAAACTTTTAGGAGAAGATGTGCAGCTGTGCAATGTCTGGGTGAAACTCTGGAGGATGTTTTGAAAAATTGTCTCAGAATGTCTTGTTTTACTGAAGTTTATAGCTCAGCCTCACAATCATTTATGTATAGCTGTTTCTGCATTTAATCAAAAGTAATAAGCCAGATGCTTCAAATTAAAGACAGTTAAAAAAAGCTAAATATAAATGCTGAGGCGTTTTTTGGTCTCAGATGGTATGAGTATTAAACTATGTTTAATAATAAATAATAAATAAATAAAGTTTATTTACTTCACTAAATATAATCACACAAGATGAGATCTTTGAAATTTAATCTTTAAGTAATCTAAATACTTGCATGATAGCAAAGTACAAAGAACTTAATGAAAAACAGTGGCAGCACAGTAGCAAGCATGAATGCCAACCCTTTGGTCTCATTTCTTCTCATAAATAGCTTCTCAGAAATATTGGTATTTAAAAAATAAATATAAATACTGGGGCATGTTCTCTGAGGAAGAGACAATGATTATTCTGAATTATCATGGCAGTCAGGCAATAATTTCCATTGTTGTGCAAATTCCAACAGCTACATGATATGACACTTTATGAATCTGACTAAGCAACTAGGCAAACTGCACCTTTACCAGTACCATTGTTCAGCAAAAAGAGAACACCAAAACCCAAGCAAAAACTTTCATTTTTTAGCCCAATCATTCTTTCATTCTTACTAACTTTTTATCTCTTTTTCCATCACCTTAGTGGAGCTACTCATGATATACAAGCATAAAACTCTTTACTTATAAAAGAGAAACCAGATCCTTTCTGTCTAAAATTCTACTGAATGTAGAGATATTGTTTAGAAAAATACATCTTAGGAAATGCTCTATGAAAGTGTCAGGCAGCAGTACTGTATGAGGAATACAGAATACTTACTTTAAGTGCTATATCCTGATAAATGCATATGTCATTATTTCATCCTAAAGCTCAGCAACAGCACAGTTTAACTATTCAGAGAAAAGATGTTTTAAGGTGGTTCACTGTATTCCTTAGAGATGCATTTAAAATGCCGGCATGTGCAGCAATTTCCTTATTTGCTACAAACTGCATTTTCAACTCATTTCATGAGGAATATTTAAGGGAGAACTTGAGAAGTACAGTTCTACAAATTTCCAAGCAGGTGGTAAGCAGGAAGAATTATTTTCCATTCACTGGGATGAAGTTTAAGAGAGTACTTTTGAACCCACTCAAAGTAAACGCCATTGGCAAGAATCTACACCTACAACTGCAACCGTATCATCAACTTCAAAATACCATGAACCTCATCTCATTCTTTACTATGGAATCATAACATGGATTAGATTAAAAAAAAAAAGTGGAAGAAAAGAAAAAAATCAGTGTGGACTATTTCAGCAATAAAATGAAAACATCATGCAATCATATAATTCCCCTTCCAGAGAGACTCTGTGATTGGGCCAGAAACACTCATTCTCTCCTTTGCACAGACTTGCAGCATCACTAGCAGATGCCATTTTCTGCTCTCCTAAATAATTATTCCAAACAAAGCCAAAAGTCTCATTGACATGCTTAGCAGCTGCCTGGAAAGTCTCAGTATACTATTTTGTATGAGATAACTTGCAAGTCTATGGCAGGATGCTACCCTACAGCATACTTGTGCATAGCACAGCACAGTCTTACACGTCTTAAAGACTGTCATTTCCCTCACAGTTCTTAACATAGCTCATATAACATGTTCAAGGAAGTGATCTCGTTCCTAGATCTATGTCTACTCATGAAATTCAAAATTTTTTTAAAAATTCTCAGCATGTCCAAAGAGCATACTACTATACAATGCAGTGACTGGTAGCCCTGTCTGTGCACTACATACTACTTCTCACTAGCAATAGATTAGCAAACTCAGATATTTATCAGCAGAAAAGATTTCATGTAAATTAATGAGTATTTATTTTCCATTTTGGTAAATTCTACAGGTGGGGTTCAGTGCCATACAAGTAGACTGTTAGCAGCCCTAGAGTTATTTAGCTCAAGACTAACATCACCTATGCAAGCAGCAATCACAGCAGTACTAACATATTCACATGGAGCTTTCACAGTCTGGCACAGAATTCATGTCTCCTCTTGTTCATCATGTTCGAACCTTCTTCAGTAGATTTATACACACAAGCAATTTAACTATAAGCAAGACTGTGCAAGTACGGCACACCTCTGAGAGAAGCTGTTTCTTCCTTTCTCAGTGAAGAAGTCCCTCTTTTTTTATTTTTTTTTCCTCCCCACTACATTGTGTACAACTATTAATAGAATTAAACCAGTACAAAATCCTGTTGCTAAGGTTTGGCCTGGCACCAGATGCAGCAAGTATGTAACTACACATCTCACTGCATTTCAATGGGTAGGTGTCCATTGCATTCAGCTGTTGTTCTCCTGTGACCTACGAAATCCCTTGACTAGCTGATTTTATTCCTTTGATTTCCATCTTCCTCTGTGAATGCAGTCTGTTACTAGAGATGTTTCTCTGCAGGTTTCCTAAACAGAGATATCAACCATTGCAGTCATGTTCATACTAAATTACAGTTGAAAAGACTGTTTTTTCTCTTCAGTTTTGAGCTATTTGGTGCTGTAGATGCAATCTGTTTATATCTATTTAAACGTCTGTTGTTAAACAGTGAGGATTTTTCATAAAGAACATTAAGAAGCTTAGGCATGGCATATCTGTTTAGCTGATATAGCCCAATGAAAAATGTTAGTGAAATGCAGAAAACTCTCTGAAGCAAATATAATTCTGCATTGCCATTAAGCTACCTCTATAGCTAAAGATATGAATACCAAAAGCCATCTACAAGAAGAAAACAAAACATCTCAACTACTTAAAAATCTATCTTGAACTCCCTCAGGAAATGAAGGAAGTTATATCAAGAAAAAGAATTTTTACTGTACTTTGTCCCTTTTTCCCTGTTATTGACTGGACATAAATTAAATGCAAATTCATAAAAAAAGGTATATAAAGATACAAAATGTTCTTTGAGGACTCATTGTAATCACTGTGGTCTTGCTGTATTCTCTAGTGCCTGAGCAAGAACTTAGGCCAAAATAAAACATACAGAAAAACATTATAGTGCTGTGATTTCATGCCTACTGTTACCTTACAGTTTAAGTAGCCCAGACAGCTCAGCGGCAGATATACTAGGCACTCTTTCTATCGCAGCACTAACTGGCAGTCAATTCTTACCATGAATTAATTAAATTCACTGGTATAACACATGGTCATAGACAGTTTCAGTTTTCATTCTGCCTTTTGTAGTTACAAAGCAGCAACAGCCAGCCAATGTGGTGAGTCTCAATTTTTATCATGGGCTAAGACTTACAGTAGGATAATGCAGGTCCCCATGCTACCGTTTCTGGATCTCACAAATACACTCTAGACTCTCTCATGCTACAGTCTTTTCAGCAATCAGGTTGTTTAGACATAGCAGAACACTATACTGAATAACAAAAATGTGCATGATCAGAAGAATGGACAGATCAGACAAAGAAGGAGGATTGCATGCCATATCTTCTTGATTTATTGGTCTAGCTGCCTGAAGTTGGAATTTTATCAGGAATTTTATCATTTTATCTCTACATCAGAGAGAAGATATACTTTCCCATTATCAGGAGGGTACTTAATTTTCCAGATGGCAAAGGTTAAACTATATGTATGTCAACTTTGACAGCTTCCCTTCTTATGACCTGGAGTCTATGAGGACTGAAAGTAATTGGCACTCTAAAAAGAGCTCCAGGCCTTCAGTGGATCTCTCTGCTCAGTTTTGTGAGTAGATACTCATTTTAGAGTTCTGAGTTACACTGTGGCATTATTATACATTGCCACATTAAATATCCTTCTTCCCTCCCCACTATTAAAAAATTTTGCTAGTGTAAATTCTGCTATTGTAATTTGCTATGTATTACAGGTCCCTGCCTGTTTGTGCAATGGTTGTCTGGGCAAACGAGCAGCTGAACGCATTCTAAACTTATAATTAACTGGGTTTCTTTGCAGATTAGGACTTTCTATTTCTGACTTGTTGGTTGCAACCTCTAAGCTGCTGTTCTTACCTTCAATACATCTGACTCACAAACAACATTCAAATACGTTTACGAATAAATATTACAGGAAAAAAGTCAGACAATGAGGAGGGGAAAGAGAAGTGAACGTACAACTTCATAAACAAAATGGGAAACAGATGCAGTCAAAGCCTGAGCACTTATCAGGCACTTCATTAAACTGCAATGCACTACTTCACAGGGCTGCTTTTATCACAGTTCCCAGCAGCATGAAATATTTCCAGAAAATGTGTCATCACTGTATGCAGTATATTTTAAATGTATAAATTACTTTTATTATATCCATTAATATTTTTTCTGAAATTCTAGGAAGTCTCTCCACAAAAAATAAGTAATGACCGTATTTTAATCAGCTGGCACAAAGTCTAAACACCACGTTTCAAACAACAACAACAAAAAGTCTTTATTACACTACAATGTCCACTGTTTCATTTTGTCTCTGCAGAAAAGGATGTGAAAAAAACCTGCGACAATCTCTTTCAAGTATGTGGCACAAAACTTTTCAACTGTGAAGTTATTTAACATTGATCTCTATAGTTCAGTATTCTCGATAGAAGAAGCTGAATGAACTCAGAAATCTACATGTGATGCTGTTATCACAAGGAAAAAATAGCCTGAAAAATATGTCATTTGTTTCATATGTCCACCAGCACTCTGGAAAGAGAAGCTGTACATCTCTAAGTAAAACAACGTAATTTTCTTTTTCTTACCAGACTTGGATTTCTGCTTTGAGATCTGCCTGCGACTGGGAAAAACTGCTGTGGATCCTGGTATAACCATTCCTTCCTCTAAATCAGACTCTGTGATTGTAGCACAACCACCTAGTGGAAAATGGAAGAAGCTTAATGTGGTGTTTATAACAAAACAAGTTCACTGGTGCATAATTAAGGACAAGAGGCGATAACTGACAGGAACATATAAAACTGCAATAGTCTTTACTCTCACTTTGCAGAAATGTTTGTTAAAAAAAACTATTAGCATTGTTTAGAAGGCTCATTATGCCTTAATGACTTCTCTCCACAACTAATGCTGGTTTGAAAATAAGTTTGAAAGTATTAAGGCCACAGAATATGCAAAACTGATTCCATAAGAAGATAAAAATAATGGGATATGTGTTAAAGATCAGAATACTGGAAGTTAGTTTGTAATAAAAAGTGTAAAGTTATTTCATTCACACTTAAAAGTCAACCTTATGGAAATTATTAAATGGGCTATTAAATACAGTATTTTTATTATTTTACAGTATTACTTTTTTATTAACTCTAGTGCTACAGATACAGAAACACAGGGACATATTTCACTGTTCAGTAACACACTGCACTGGCAATACTTTATTCATAAGTGATCGTAGGATGCATGGCATGGGAGATCCTCTGTATTTGACAGTGTTGTTTTCTGAGTAGTTCATCAGAGAACACAATGACTTAAAACTTTCTCTTCAAACATGTTTAACAGCCTGTTTTTAAAATACAAAGAGGGAGACAATCTAACATCATCTGAATAGCTGCAGTATTTTGCAGTGGAATAGGCTGATGTAGCTTAATTTCAAACCAGCTGTGATCAGGACTTTGGAGGATGCATCACTGTTCCGCAGCACGGACACAGCCTTACAGTAAGTGCATTGCCAACAACCTAGCACACAGCTAAGATGCATCCCTTTCTCATAGCCTTTCCAGGATCACTACTAACAAATCCACATATTTATTGTAATCTGAAAATACGTGTTTATAAACAGCACAACAACTCCCAGTGGAGAGAACAGACTTTACACCTTTATGTCAGAGGTGTTCTGTTCTGCAAAGAAATGTTCTACTCCAGGCCTTAGAACCGGGGTATCCAATGTTTAGCAGAACAGGCTATTCTCTTGTTAGAAACTAAATTAATAAAACACTTGTTAAAAATAAGGTTGCATCCCCAAATAGGAGAGCTGTAGTTTCAGAAGCACTGGCAAAGCAACGCCCAATGTCCTGCAATACCCAGACAGGGTAAAGCATGCAGCTCCAGTGAACCCTTTGAAAAAATACTCATTCCTACCAACTCCAGAACTGACACAGGATCTTTTGTTCCCAAGGAAGAAGAGAGACACAAGCTACTATATTCCAGATACACCCTGGCAGAAAGTTTAAGATACAGCATGGTTTTTATGTTTGATTTAGAATAAGCAATTTTTTTCAGTTAGGAAGGTTAGGAGAGAAAGTGTCAGCAATGTGCCAATTTATGATCTATGATAGCTCTAAATATTTACTGTACCTGCTATGAAACTGAAGAAATTGGGAAATTAGAAAAATATTGTCATGTGAAAATACTGTTACACTAGAGTAATGCCTGACACTGCATTAAATAAAAATGTACCTACACACTAAATGAAAATAAATATCATAAACTAATACTTCTGCTCCCATTTTCAAATTGTGACTAAAATGTAAACTAAGAAATTCGATGAAATGGAAACCACTGCTTTAGAAGTCAATTTAGATGTTTTTCATTCTTATTCTTCAGATAAAATCTACCCTGTTAAAACACTACTCTAAATACAGGACACACAAGGTTTCTTGCACAAAAGAACTATTAAGAATGGCACCATACATTTTAAAAGGCTTTGTAACATTTTCTAACAGCATGAGTGAGAACATGCCTAGTAAATTAGCATCTCTTGAATTTCTAGATGGAAATAAAAGAACTTTTACAACATTCATTCTAAAAGTTGCAACTCAGCAACTTACAGAGTCTTGAGAATTGATGGCTTTTGATATCAAAAATATTTCATTAATCATCAACACCGATAGTAACTGAGTATGAGTCAGAAAAGGTCTATTTGCCCTTCGGTAGAACACACTACTTGCTGAAAGGAAACAAGACTTCCTGCTCTTGAGCTTGATGTGAGAGGTTTCTTAAGATTTACTTGTCATCTGATCCTATCAGAATTTATTAAAATTAAAAGCAAAACTCACTTCTTCCATAACTTTACTTCCTTTAGAATATTGAGGCCTGAAATGTTATCAATGATAGTCTGCTTTACATACAAAGAGTAGACCTAATACAGAGAACAATAGTATCAGCTTCAATATTAAGAGCAGTAATTATTTTTGCAAGGATACTAGCAACTTTTCCCTACGATTTTTTTTTTTTTTTTTAAATATTGTTTCATAAAGGCAATCCGTACGCTGAGAGCACGGCTTTCAATAGGGCAGGATTTTATCAGGACTGTTGCACCAATAATTATTTAAATGAATCATGAGATATAGAAAGAAAGATAATAGTGGTATATTTACTCTGTTGAGGAAATGAGGTTTACATGGTCAAGATATTTGTGCCCTCACATTTCTATCTTACTCTTTTACTACCAGTATTACCTTCTAACTGAATGAGCTACTAGAATTTGGGATGACGTCTCTTAGCTTGTTCAGATGCCAAAAACTAGGCAGAATGACTGGACCCTCATCTACACATCAGCAGGCATCAACCTAACAGGTATCTGCTTCTTCCAACAGAACCAATAGCAAATTCCATTTTCTTGCTCCAAAAGGCACAGGAACTCATCCTCAAGATAGTGATGAATACCCTTGACAACATGCTATAATGCCCCACAGGAAGAAAATAGTAAAGACCACACTAAGAGAACTATCACACTGAAAGAAGAAAAACGTTCAAAGTATATTGTAAACTTTCACTAGACTGAAAAAAAATAAATGTATAAGGCACAAATATACACTGCTGAATGCAGTATTTAAACCACAGTAGACCAGGATTTTTCAATTCAAAAACATTTTACAACTCAGAAGTCAAGCCATGTGAAAAAAACCAACCTTATTACAGGGCCTCTACTGAGTGTATCTACTCCAACATCTCTGATCAGAGACTAAAGAAATTTATATTTGAATTAAAAATACCTCTTTGAAATCTGGTATATTTCTGTATAAATGTTAAAAAGTATCCACTGAATGTCCTTTTTAGCAAGCATTTAAAATTTTTATGCACCTGGAATACTAATCATGCTCCAATCATGGGAGCACTAATCATGGGTGCAAAATAATTCACATTCACTGATAATCGAGTAGTACAAATCTGAAAACTGAAACATTTAAGGAAAAAGGAGAAAAAGAGGCAGAAGTAGTAGTATATAGATCTACACATTGGAAAGAATCCAAATTGAGAAGTTCTCCAGATGTCAGTCTGTAAACAGTGCTTCATAAAAAGAATTTCCCCATTAATTGTTGGCAGGAAAAACTTCTAGAATATGTTATGTTTGACCCACTCTTTCCCCATTTTCTGTGAGGCTAAAGTCTTGTCTGATTCATCACTGATATTTTATCAATTGTGATATATCCAAGAAAGTAGGCTTTGGTCAGCAAAACTGTTTGATAGGGTACAACAGACATAAAATTCCACTCAATATAATTATGAACTTTGTTCACCAAAGGAAATGAGATTTCTCTTGTTTATTTTTACTACATCTGTTTTTGTAACACATTTGATTCTTAAGTTGAAAAAAAGACACCCACACCCAAAGGAAATATAAACATATAATACATATTGACTAAAAATTAAGTACTACAGGTTCCTACCACCATGTTTTTACAGATTTTAACATGGCTGTAAAAGTTGAAAAACAGGAAAACAAAAGTAGTATACATCTGAAAAATGAAAAGGCACTTTGAGAAAAGACTATTTGGGTTTCCTCTTTTACTTCCACTCAATCAATCTAAACCATGCATAATGTTTCCATTTTCCTCTGAAATGAACTCTTACAAGAGTCTACAAAAAAGAAGAAAAAAAGGTTTCTTAGCATTCTTTGGCAGCAGGAGAGTAAACCTGCGAACAGGAAGCTCTCTAAATAGTGGGTTTTGTCATCCATGTGTACACCATTATACAATGGAGATAATCTAATCAGCAAAATTATTTCACAGAGATTCCAAAGCTATATGCAAAATTGTATGCAGCTGGATTTTCTGTGCTGACCATAATTTTTAGGGAAGTGTATACTAAAAATGCAGCGTATGGTGTTAGAGATTATTCTCTCTAAAATAGAGTTAATCCATTACTTCTATTGATTTTGTTGGCTACATTTATTCAATGAATTCCTGTAAATTTTATTAGGATCTGCCCATCACATCTGTTGAAGTAAACACTGCATGCAGGCTTTGTAGGCAGACAGTACTATTGCTGATTTCTAGAAGGAAGACAAGACAATAGAATCTATAGAAGAAAATACATATTTGAGCATATGATGAGGTCCAGGAAACATTTATTCACATACTGAGTCTGGATTAGAGTCTATCATTTGAATAGACACATTCCAGGAATGCAAGCATATTTCCATTGCAGAGTGTAAAGAAAAAGGGAAGAGAGGAAAAAGAAAGAAAAAGAAGGATTTTTTTTTTTCCTTCTAAGTGAGTGTCTGATAATGAATACTGTTACAATTTGCAGTAAAAAAAAAAAAAGTTTAGTTCCAATATTCACAAGCAAACTGTTGAGTTGCTTATCAGTTACAGATTTTAGAACATAGCACAAGTCCAATAGTGTGGCTACAGTTGTGCAGTCACAAAATTCCACTGTTTTGTGCCTGATTTGACATAAAATTCAATGAATGATGGCAAATGTGTCTGTATTATATTCCATTAGAATAACAAATTAAAGAAAATTCGGGTACAGTGAGTATGCAGTCCCAAGTCACTGAAGATCACCGAAACATATTTTCAATGGGAGTACATAGAGACGTACAAGACTGTTGTTCTGCTTTACCCTTGTTGCACTAAAATGTTTGTTAATAAAAATTCCAGTCCATAAATTCTACCGCTTGCTCTATTATAAGTTGCCACTACAAGAGCTATGCAGAGATAATTTGCACCAATTGTGTGGCTTCTGTATGAGCTTGTAGCATGTTCAAATATTTTGAACACGCTTGAATTCATAAAATCTTGACTTAAGAAGTTCAGGGTACTTTGGCAGCATAACCTCTTTACAGGAGCAACTATGATGTTTAAACTGTCAAATTGTCTTCATTCAGTAGCATTCTTCATTCAGTTACAAACTCAATTTCATGCTAGCCCTTTGGGAAGCAAGAGGAATATGCATGGGGTTTGTTATTATTAGTTTTGTTTTACATATATACATTCATTTTGCATTTATACATATATATATTAGGATTACATATGACATACATAAAGAGTTTTATATCAAATACTTTGTTTTCAGTAAGACATTCTTCCAACTCTGTACAGCTTGTATTTATTGCATTGTTTCATTAATGCACAGTGTTAAGGAAGCTACTAGATCTTTAGACTTTTTATACTAATTTACATCAAAAACTTAAATAGGTAAGGCTCCCTTTGATAATTACTCTCCTAATATTTTTTTTTTCTAAAAGGGCATTCAAATGAATTTGTATTGTCAGTTCTGTTTATCTGCCAACACACTCCAAGAGAATACCTGAAGGTCAATGTTAACAGCAGCTGGGATCACCAGAACATGTGAAAAAACATTCACAATATTGTCTTTGCGTATCGCTAACCTTTCTTCACTATACACTGAAAGGAGACAGACTAAAATTGACAGTTGTAACTTTGATAACAAACTCTCCTGACACTCATTGCTCTAAAAAAGTTTAGAGAAATGTTTTTCTCCCATTCCCATTTAAAACACATTTCCTGAAGCACATACATGAAGCATTCTTCAAGCTGCAGATGCAACCATTCAGACACATATACAGACACTATACATTTGTGTGTCTGTATACACACACAGATCTTTGACTTATTAATGAAGAAAGACCAAGTCCTCATTCACTGTAGTCAGAAGTTAGAGTAAGTTAATGTCTGTGGTGTAGTTTGTAGTTTTGTAACCCATGAGTTACAGAAGTGTTGTGTCACACAAGATCCTGGAAGACTTTCAAGGAGATCATTCTTCGAATGGTTCAGAGGAACACACAACTATTTACATTCAAGGACACCGAGACTTACTGACCTAAGCAAAACACAAGCTTTGTTTACAAGCTCTGAATAACAAGAGAAAGCTCAGTAATGCAGGTTAGTGAAAATCAGACTTTCATGTCCAGCTGTGAACATGAAATAAAAGATAATGCCATTTTCTGCCTGAGGCCTTGTTATGCAGGGTCTTTTGGTTGAGATAGCCTTGATGGAACAGTAGTCAGACAGAAACAGCTAGTAAGAGGCTTATCCCTAATCCAGAACAGAAGCTCAGTGAAGTCAAACAAAAAGCATTTTAGATGTATACTAAAGCATGATTTTGGGCAAGAGAATACAGGAACAAAAACTACTTATGTCAGATGCAACATCAGATACACACTGGATAACAGAAAACAGTGGACTGGGATTCAAACTGGGATTCAAATCCAGGTATATATGTTGCTCAGAAAGGAGAAATTACAAGTGGTAGAGTAATACTTCATACTACTCTTTCAGGGACCCATCACAGTGGTGCTATACAGAATTGTTCAATTTGAAAAAGTTTTATAAAGTAGTTTAACACACAAATGACACAGAATGCTGAGATGAGATGTCAATAGCAATTGTGGTTGCTTTAATATTAAGAAAGGAATTCATATTACCAGAAATAGTATTATGGAAATGGAAGATACAAACCCCATAGAAAATATCACAAGACGATAAAAGGAAAAGTCTCCAGTGTAATGAGAAGGAAAAAGGTGAATATAGTTCTGAAATCACCTGACAATGCTCCAAATAAGGATCAGGAAAGCAGTAACACTATTGAACAAGACACTGGTAAGACATCTGGAATATTGTTTTCAATTCTTGTTACTGTGCTCAGGATAGATTAAATAAACCTGGAAAAATTCAGCTAAAGCTTACTAAGATCATAAAGTAATCACTCACCTTATTGACACGTGAGCAGATGACCAGTCTTGCTTAGCTAAGAGGACTAAAAAGACAATCTTAGACAGATTTTTACCAATAAAGCAATTAGGCCAGAAATCCTTTTATTTTGCCAGTCTGGCGAAATAAAAGACACTCTTAGAACAAGAAGGAATTGACAATAAATTAGTTTTGACTTGAACTTAGGTTTCTGAGTACCAAGAGAGCAAGGGCTTTGAACAACCCCTGAACAGAAACCATGGAAGTAAACAATTATATTTAGCAATAGGACTAAATTATCTTATTCTAACACAGAGATGGGGTTTCTGAACCAGGAATTTTTTTTTTTTTTTTCTTCCTTTCTGCCCCCTCTGCACATATCTCCCCCTCAACATAGAAGATATAGGTAATACAGGACAAAACAGATACAGATTTATCTGTTAGTATTCTGAAATTATCTAATCATCTGTTATCAAATTAGAGTAGTTACCTAATCATTAAGACATTAATGAATTACTATTAGCTATTTATCTAACAATATTTTCACAGCACTTGAAACACCACGAAAAATAGGCTACCTGGCTACTTTAACCAGCAGCAGGAAGTAAACCATTAGTTCACAACGGAAAATAAAAAAAGTAAAGATTCTAGGATGAAAGTACAATATTTCATTAAAAATAACAGCAGTGATATTGTGCACAATTAAAAACTCTGGAAGTTCTAGTTCTAGTTCCCAAAAGTATCTGGAAAGTAAGCTTGGTAAATTTACATTTGGAGAGACACTGGACTATAAGCCTCCAAGTGATGAAATTTAATACAAGTAATCATTGTATTTTTAAGAGGGTAATGAACTAGATTCCTTTCTTCTGTATCTCCAGATACTACTTGGAAATAAGCAACTCAAGTGATGAAATAAACATGGATACAATCATCCTCTTTTAATGCTATTAATATAAACCAAATAAACATTTATCTGGTTCCTTTCCAAGACAAGATCCTTTGGGCATTAGAAAAGCCAAGTATTCATGAGAGAAAGAGATTTCTCTTTTTTGTAATGCAGAAGTTCCTTTCCATACTCGAAAAGCAACTATTGCTGAAAATACAGGTTTTTCTGTTAAAAAAAATCTGAGTAACATTGTAGTTGTTTAGTCTATAAAAATATGTGACTTACTTAATGACCAAGTATGATTTTTATTAATTGCACTAGGAGTTAAGAACAAACAAGATGACAATAACCTATCTTTGCTCCAATACTGTATTAAGAAACATACATTACTTATATTTCCTTTAATCTCACTAGCATTTAATACTTCATTTCTAGCCAAACAAATCCAAGTATTACCTGTTAGTTCAACCTTCTACAACATTAAAATCTCTGAGATTGTCTTTAAAAGGAATCAAAAAAGGCAACTTTGACTCCATTTGGTATCATAATGCCATTCAATTAATCTTGTTTATTTGGAGGAAATGAACTGAGAATGTACACAATAGGCTAAAATTACGCATTATGTTGCAAGACTTTTTTTTTTGTTTAGAACTTCCTAAGCACCATATTTTACTCTACAAACTCCATAAAATGTCATTATTTCACTAGTATCACACCTCTATGTGTGTAAATCATGTAATTTTACCAAGAATAATGTTCAAATGTTATGAAAATGGTACAACTGAAAGATAACTGGTGTTACTTTGGATCTTTCTTCTTGTTTAAGAATGAAGGACATAATTCATAGAAGCAAACATATGTATAGTGTGTTCTGCAAGTATTTTTCAGCCAAAAATTGGGTGTGCTTCACGAAGTAAACCTTAAAGAGATCAACTCTGCAAAACTGCAGTACCTTTCTACCAAACATAAGGTATCTGAAGATATGAGAAACCAGGCTCACAAACACTTCTAATAACTCAAGACAAATTTGGCACTGAACTTTTCAGGAGGGAGAGACTCAGTGCAAGGTCTGTTTTCATGATAAAATACTATGTCTGAAACAAAGTGGTTTTTTACATGGGAAGGCACAGGATTAACTGTTTCATCTTATTTAAAAGCTGACATTGCTGCTACTGTCCAAGATGATGAATAAAGTAAATGATAGAGCAAGCAGAATACAGAGATGCTATCAGTCAGCTATTTTCATGCCTTATGTTTATTTAATTCTCTCAATCAACTCTCTATTCTTTAAGTATCATCATGCAGCCTGACAGATTACTCTGTTAAATTTTTTGTAACTGTGATTGGATACCCTGAAATCTGCTGAAGTACAAAGTGAAAGTTGTATGACAAGGGTTGCCTCTACTTCCCTTCCCATCCAAATCGCATTCTTCTTGTTTTTGTACATTAATATACACTAAAGAAAGTCTACGTCGAATTAAATACAAATCTTCTACTGCACAGTTTAAATGAAACACAATTTAGAAACATCTACCTCATCTGCACAGAAGCTATACAAAACAAACTAAAGACTAAAGTCAAATACTTTATTTAAAATACAAGTAAATTATTAAATAAACTGAAACTGGAACAAAGAGTGAATTGAAAAAACAGAATTCTACAGATTGCTTTACAAAACCACAGCAATCAGGAAAAAATAAAGAAGTTTAGATCTGCTCTTTACTGAATTATGCAATATTGTTCCATGCCTACACATCTCTTCTTCAAAAGTAAAAAATTTTTGTTTGTTTGTTTGTTCTCTTTATCTCCTCTGTGTTGGCAAAAAGGCACACCTGAAGTTGTGTGATGCATCAGATCTAGAAACTCATGTAGCTGAAAACACAGCAGTAAAATGCACAACGACTAATTGCGAGAATCATGAAATAATTTGTTGCAAGGGACCCTCTAGAGGTCACTTAATCCAATCTACTAATTAGGGCAGATCCAGCTAGATCATTTTACTATGGGATTTATCAAAAAGTAATTTTGAGTACCTCCAAAAAAGATATTCCACCACCTCTCTGGTCAACCTGTTTGGATATTGGACACACACACACAAAAGTTTTTACCATGTTATGTATCACACAAAATCCCAGTGTTCTGACTCCACTTCCATTCCTACTATCATCAGGCACCTTCAAGAAGGGTGAAGCACCATCTAAGGCTTCTTTTAATAAGTCCTCCATTCTTAAACATGAAAACAACTCAAAAATAACTCCAGTAACGCAACATAAGTGTATAATACTACAGGATATCAATACTCTGCAGTAACTACAACACTTTGTATATGAAATGGCACATCTAAAGAGCAACAGTTTTCCCACACTTTGCTTTTGTGATAGTGATGCAGAACTTGGTGAAAGAAATGGCTTACAGTGGATGCAGTAGCCAAAAAAAAAGCTCAGGCTTGTGGCAAGAAGAGGGCAGGCCTGACCTAAGCATCTTTGAGTGTATTTCATAACATCAAAATACAGTAGTAATGTGAAGTAATAGAAGTGTGAAAAAGTGGCTTCCCCCCATTTATCTTAAGGAGAAAAATTACAGGCTTGTGTACCACTGCACTCTGCCCTTCTTTGAGTGCAACAGAAAAATTCCCTTCTCACCAATAACACCTAAAATATACATGCTTCGTAATACAGTACTTTAAGCACAGGAAAAATAAAAGAGTGACATGACTCGATCTCAGTTTCAACATTCCACAATAGAAGTGAGATATTATGCATACAGACTTACCACTTTCAGACAAATTTTGTCACACAAAATATTTACTATGTACAATATCTACCCTATAGAATTTCTGAAGACTTTCTATGTTTGCATAACAGAACATCTGATACTCTATTTGCCCCAAATATGCCATTTTCCCTACAGCGTAGTATGGAAAGATCAACTTTTCACTAATTGTGAGGCTGATAAACAGTACAACTTTTTTCTCATTTATAGGATATTCATTTTTAGGGATTTTTCTAAGGAGAATTCAGTGACAAGTGACAGATTTATCAATATAGAGGCATTTAAGCAACAAGCTAGGCTTGTTTGCAAAAGCCATAAACAATTCAATTAGTAATTCAAACTATAAAAAAAAAAAAATCCCAATGTCTAAAACCTGGTTCTGTACATCACTTGAACGAGCTTAAGTCAAATGCCTGTATCTGAGTGGCAAACCAGAGATAATCTAAATGTAGTTTGCTGCCATCAAAACAATGATCTTTTATATTAACTTATTTTCACAGCGTGTTTTAACAAAAACTTATTAACAGCATGAACAATTTGTTAGTCCTTATAATGGGTACAGTATTTAAAGTTATTCTCAATATTTTAGAGACTATGAAATGTTATCCTCTTTATATCATTAGATAGTAGAAATATTTCATATAAAAAAATCAATTACATATTTTTGAAAAAAATTAGTTTTGGTCTCTCTTAGTATAAACTTCTACCCTGACAGAACCAAAATTCATCCCGACCTCAGTAAGATATAAATTCCTTCATTAAAATAAATAACTTTATGGGAGACAATTTCTATTAAAAACCCACCCACCAGAAAAACCACAGAACACATACCTCATAAAAAACCCCCAATATGTAAACGTCATGCTATTTAATTTCTTTGCAGTAAAAATCTGTCTTGTTCTGAAGAATTTGTTGTGTAGCCAAGCTCACTGAATTTCTGTGGTATCCTAATTCTTTTGCCTATTCAAAATGACTGAAACACACTGTAAGTTGTCTTGGCTTCCATCCATAAAATAAACTTGATGACTTCATACACAGAATGATTGAAGGCCCAGGATACACTTCATTGGTAAAAAACTGTTCTCTGTCTCTTTAATTTTGTCATGTCTACAATACCAAGCAAAGCAGATCGATAGTAGCTTGCCTTGAGAGTGAAAGAGTTCACGCTGGGGATTCACTGTCCACTCTGATCATGTTTTAAAGGTTTTTAACTCTGACCTGTTCTGAAAGTTCAAATTCTGTTCATGACTTCATATTCAACAAACAGGTCCCTACAGGTCAATGTACTTTCTTCCTCATGTAAAAGTTAGGAAATCAGACCTGCATCTGGAATGCAACACAACCCTCAACACTTATGAGTACATGACAATACATTATAGGATTTTAAAGGCTTGAGGAGGCTTATTTTAATTGAGCAGTCATTTCAACACATGCTCATGAAGTTTTCTTCTATGTATAACTGAGCACAGCTTCACAGACAGACTCAGGAATATAAATATATGATAAAGTAATTAAATTATTCTTATTAAGCACTACAAAATTTACATTTAAACACTAGCTACATATCCTTCACATACAGAAAAATTATTTGTTAGAAATACTAAAGAAGAAACTCCATTGAGTTTCCCTCTACAAATGACCCAGAACTAAAAGAGAAATTGGAGAAGACATTGTCTAGATATTGGTTTGCCTAAATAGACTTACTGAAATCCAGATTTAGTTTCTATTGTGTAGTCAAATAGCCTGCAGGTATAATATCTTCATCTGGCACCAGGTCTAATGCTTTTTTATTGATATGCCCCTAGTTTAAGGGCACACATTAGGATATGGGTTGTTAAACAATTCTTGTTATCTATCACTGATTATGGAAATATAATACACCTTGCAGCAACATCTGCAATTTCTCTGACATGAAATGCTGCTTAAAGCAGACTGTTCTTTTTATCCCCTGAACTCTCTAACACCTGTGGGGTTTTTTTTTGTGTGTACCAGCTAAATGTCTGAATGTGTTAAGCACTAACTGCACATCAGGCCCTTTCTCTTACAGCCTAGGGTGTGAGCAATAACATATCTTTAGATACTTTGTATTTGAGTTGCATCAAATGTAATGTACCATTATATTTGTAATTAACAAGTATATTCAAAATCTTTATATTTCTTGTCTTCCCTAAGAGATCCTTAGCTTTTCCTCATTTGAGGATTTCAACCTCCCCAAAAACTACTGCAGGAGATATAATACTTCAAGTTTACATTCTGTGGCAGTTGCTAAATTCAGTCTTTGCAAAGGGTCTGGTACAGCTATTAATACCAAATGCTGACTGTTTCCTACTTGGTGCTCAGTAGCGATTAATAGCAATACATCAATGTAACTTTCATATTTTCTTTATACTTTTATCTCTGTACTTGTCATGAAGACAAAAGAATAGCATTGCTGTCATTGCAACAAAGTTATGGGAAAAAATTAGGCTTTTACAGTCCTTTAGGGTGTTGTGGTTTTTTTTCTTCCCCCCCCCCCGAACATAATGGGTATTTCTTTTTCCCTTTCTACTAGCATCAAATCTGCAACGAGTTGAAAAACATCTTCTGTACTTTCCTTTTTGTCCAAACACAGAAGGAAGACCCACCTGAATTCAAACTCTGAAGATATGTTTAAAAGAAGTCTGCTTCAGAGTTCACTCTCATGTGTTCTCCTAAGTTAAAAGGTTACTGACTGCTACATGAATACGAGTAGAACAGTAACATACAGTACTGTCAAGTAAACAGGACAAATCCTCACTACATTAAGTCAATGGCAAAAATCACAGCAACTTCAGTGAGGCCAGGATTTGACCCTTATCTTGTTGATCAATTTTTTCACTGTTCAGAAGGACCAGACTACTGTGCCTGCCGAGAATTTCTTAACGCAACCTCATATAGTGAGTCTTAAGTGTATATACCTCTGTAACTATTCCTTTCATTTTCTACTGAGGTAAACCAATGACTTGACAAAAAATACTATGACATAATCAAACAGCATCCCCAACAAATATCTTTCTTTCACCTTAGCAAAGAGCCAAAAGTACCAAAGCTCTCCTTAAGTATAAGCTGACGACCTGTATGCAAATGAACAATTATCACTCCTTCAACACCTGTCACCAATCACTGATATTCCTACCTGCATTACAGAAGTTTTGTTTTGAACCAAGAAATGAAGGGCTTTCTTTGTTTGATAAAGTTGTGTTACAGAAAGCTTCCTACTTTTCAGTGGATCACAAAGCATACACTTGAAGGATTAACTTCTACATGGCATGAGCCCAAGTTCAGAGTAGACTAACCATGAACAGTGGAACTAAACACCTATTATATTCCTTCACAGCGTTTACAGTATACAACACTGTGGCTATATTAACCAAAATGATCTCTTGCAAATGCAATTCAGAGAGAATCAGTTATCCACAGGAGAATCAATTTTACATTAAACTAGAACAAAACTCTGTTTTTAATGTGCTGCAAAGACAATCAAAAATAAAGGCTCTTTTTTGACACAGATACCATGGCCTTTTATTTGGGAATATTTGCAAAATTTGTTGTAAGATTGGTTAAGTATTTTTAACCTGATAACTAATGAAACAAAATAATTAAGCAAAACTGATTAATTTGATCTCCTCAGACTGGAAAAGTAATGAAAAGCCTTAATTCTGGCAGCACAGTGGCTCTGTAGGAAGACATGGCAGTTGTTTAGTTGTTTACTCCCACAGACATCATAAGAACCTGTCTTACTTTCAGAAGGACTTTGATTATAGAATCAAAGGAGCATAAAAAAAATCCTATCTATAACATGTAATATGACCCTTGCTACATCATAACCTCTTTATTACCTCATCATATATGGTTGCATTCTATTATACATTACTCCATAGAATTTGCTTCTTCTCAACAATTTATGGTAGAATGTAATCAGAGACAGGATATCCAACAATTTATTTTACAAACTTTAATCTTCTGTGTAAGTCCTGTCATGTTACTGCCTGCCTCAGATCAATGATCTGATACAAATGAGAATGTCAGTTTATAACTTTAAGTATCCCTGAACAGCAAGGTAACACTCCTAATGACTACTCTGGTTACAAGACAAAAACCAAGAATTACTAATTCATATCTATTTAAATAGATTTTAAGATTGGAAGGAAATGGTCTGATCATTTAACTAGACTTTACTCTGAAATGTACTCTACAAATTCCTGTATGTAATTCAAGGGCCCATTTATTTCTAAGCTGCTTTCAAGAATGCCACCAGCAATTACTTTCACTTAAAAAAACTCTCATTTTTGACTAAAAAGTTTATTTGAAAAAAGTGCTAGAAGAAACCCATGCTTATCAGTACTCTGATACGGTTCTAAGATAATCCTAAAAGATTGCTTGGTGCAGCTGTAAAATTTAATATAGTTCAGCACTATATAATTTACATTAATAAAGGTTGTTCATATTTATTACCCTCTAGTTGCACTATTTCTGTTCAGCCATCCATTCAAATTGAGGCATCCTTCAACATCCATATACATCAGAACTTCTCTTTGATGTCTAATGGTAAATTTAAAGGCTGAATAGATGTTCTTTGAAACGTGCAGTGTGGAACAGCTGCTTATTGTTACGTAAAAGACAGTAGGTCACTAAAATTGAGACTCAATTAATACAGTGGTACATGGCATTAATGATATCGCAACTTTGAAGTAATACCCCTTTTGGTGATATCTCTAATCTGCAGTTAACTAGATTTCTTAAGTGGAGTAACAGTTAAGCTTTGGTTAAAGTCATTATTAATAAAAGTACATCTTTCATCAACAGACAGAGAGCTATTGGCAAGGCACCCTGCTGTGGCATCTGCACCTATAATACACAGCAAACCCCCAGCAGATAAGGAGCCTACCATGTTAATCACATGAAACTCATCAAGCCTCTGTTTTTTACCAGTTTGATGAAAACTTTTTTATAATGTTGCAAGAAAGTACTTTAGTGTTATTAACTACACATTTTATTAGTGCTTTACCAACATTCTACTTCACAAAGGGTGGGCTAAACCTTTGCCTCAAAGTGTAACCAAAACAAAACCAAACCTCAGAGATCAAAGTTTATGTAGCTTTTCACTTCTGCTGTCCCCCTTTATCACCAGTGTTCAGCCACTGACACAGTTAGGAAAAAAAAAAAAAAAAATTTTTAAGAATTTTATAATCTGCCACTACCATAAGGCATCATATGTTTAATTTCATTACATTTTCCATCTCAAATACCTGATCAAAATATTAGAGATGGATGAATTTGAGTAAACATAGGGGCAAGGGAAACAAGAATTTATGAACCTTCACTTAACATATGAACGCTAGCTGAACCATGGATAGCAGTTTCATGAGTAGACTAACAGCTGACTGCTCACAAAAAGTGGAACATCCACAAAAAGTGGAACATCCATAAATATGACCTGTCTTCCAAAATGCTCTTATTCTTTAAATTTTAAGGAAAAAAAAAAAAAATTGCAAGTTCAGTACTGATGATGTCAACTTGGTAACAATCTGAGGTATTTGGATTTAGAAAGATGAGACCTTTTTTCTTCCTAAGAAAAAGATATCGACACCATAGCAGGGGCAATTCACAATGTAGCTGCTGAGGAGCTTTACTGCAGTCAGATCTGCACAGATCCTATCTGTGCTGGAGGTGATCACTCAAAAACCCAAATAAAGGGAAATTGAGAGAGATCCCATACCTCATTGACTGACATCCATAACCCAAAGCACTACCTTAAAACATCACTATTTTGATCTTTGGCTGATAGGCAAGGGCCTGAGCTATGCTTGCTGAGGCACAGGCTGTGCCCCACACTCTCTAAAACACAGCCTGTCTAATCACATCTACCTCCAAGTCTGGTTGATCCAGCTACCCAGAGGCAGTGAAAACTGCCCTGCACTGCCAGATGGAGCTGGCTGCATAATATGTTTCCTGAAGTTCAAGAGCTCTCTCTCAAATGAGTGTAGTTAACCCCGTGGAAGTATTCTTTATTTGCAGTGTAGTTTTCCATTGGAGGAAAAAAAAAAACCAAAAAAAAAAAGTATTAGGACAGACATCCCTGGCTCTCTGAAACTCTTAAGTCAAGAAAATTTTAGCTAAACTTATGAAAAGATAGTAACTTTAAACTTTATCATATAGCTATGCATTTTCAAAATAATCTTTTAGCATGGAATTTGTCATGCTTAGTCTAAGACCCAAGGCAATTTCAACTTCACATATTAAAGCCACTCTTTTTCCTACTAAAGTTATAAGACCTTTAAATTTTTTTTTTCTGTTTCAAAAAAGCACTGGGAAGTTTTTTGTATGAAACTCAAAACCAGCTGTACTTTGAAAGTTAAAACTTTCCAAGTGCCTGGCTTTCTGCAGATTTTTGGCAAATCTGATTGAAAAATTGAAAAGCATGCGCCTGAGCCAAAGCTTACTGAAGTCTATGGAAAGATTCACGTAGATTTCATCAGGATTTGGATTAGGCTCTAAAAAAGCCTGAAGTAATTGAAAAATCAGTTCTGCATGTACAAAATGTGAAATTTTCATTAGGTATAGATTTATTAGACTCCTTTAGGGTAATGTGGAAGAGCAAATGTTAGTAATGTTAGTGATATGCAGAGTGTTTTCACTGATCATTCACCACAGAGATCCACACTTGCACGTTACTTGCACTGCCTGCATAATAAAATTTATTAAATCAATCCTACTTATACAAACACCTTTATTTTAAGAAGACCTCAAAATAGAGAAAAATAAATACATTAATATCATCACAGCTCCAGTGATTGTTGTCTGTCTTTTAAAATGAGGATCAAACAAAATACGGAGTAAGAGTTTGCATTCAAAACCTGCAAGTGAAATTGAATGATAAGACAAAAAAATCATGCAAATAACTACTTCATTTTGGGCACACTTGCTCAGAACAGTTTAGCATAATGTAACACTTGTACTTTCATCTCTTTTATGGCAGTGTAAGATAAGAGTCAAGTTTACTCTGTCTAAAAGTGCAAGGAAACAAAGTATAGTAGCACATGGAAAATAAATGGGTTGTGGTACCTGCAATAACAACCACAACATCTCCTGATGTGCAAACAGTTGCATCTCTGCTGACTGAAGGATGCTACTTCCAGTCAGAAGAAACTGAATATGTCATTAACCTTGACATATTCTGAGTTGTTATATATCGTATTTCTTTCAATTTACAAATCAGCTTAAGAGAAATGTTGCACACACATAAAAGAGAGAAAAGGAAAGGCTCCCAAAGAACCTGTTTTCAGTGTTTTAAGAGAGGAAGAGTAACATGGAAATTATTTTTTACACACCCCCACCCCCTGCTTCATCAATATAGTAACTTTTCTCCAGTACATTTCTGTGGATGGATACACTTTGACATGGTTGTACACAGAAGAAGCAGACAACCACTGTCATTTTGTGGTGGTCTTGGCTGGATAGGGACTGGAAAGGAAAAGCAATGTCATTTAAACTGCAGAACTAATTGTGTTCTTCAAATGCTTACAGCTCATGTATGAGAATACCAATACACACCATCATATTAAAACAAATTAACACATGGCTGAGAGACTGGTGCCATCGTCGGAATTTTGGGTTTTTTTATCATGGAGAAGATTATATGGCACCTCGTCTACTGGCAGCAGATAGAGTGCACCTATCTTAAAGGGGGAAAAGGATCCTTGCACAGGAGTTGGCAGGGCTCATCAAAAGGGCTTTAAACTAGATTCGAAGGGGGAGGGCAATAAAACCAGACTTGCTAGCCTGGGGACAGCCTTCAGTCTGCCATCCCACTTGAGGTGGATACTGGTGGTATGTGCAACTACGGTCACACAGGGCTCTCTGGTACACAGAGGTGGCCAAAAACGCTTGGATGAAAAGATTAAAAGCTAAAAACTTTACTCCCTCTCTGAAATGCTTATATGCCAATGCACAGAGCATAGGGAATAAGCAGGAGTTAGAGATATACGTTAGAATACATAACTATGACATAATTGCAATCACTGAGGCGTGGTGGGACAGCTCCCATGATTGGAATGTTGTTATGGATGGCTATGTACTATTCAGAAGAGAAAGACCAACAAGGCGAGGCAGTGGTGTTGCTCTCTATGTACGAGAGCAACTGAAATGTACTAGGTTCTATCCAGGGCGGGAAGGTGGGGAAAGAACAGGTTGAAAGCTTGTGGGTAAAAATTAAGAGACATGGAAAAGGGAGTGAAACTGTTCTGTGTGTCTACTACAGACCACCAAACCAAGAAGAAGATGTTGACGAGGCCTTCTACAGTCAGCTGGAAGTGGCCTCTAGAATACTCTCCGTGGTAGTCATCGGTGACTTCAATCACCCTGATATTTGTTGGAAAGCCCACACAGCCAGGCATACACAGTCCAAAAAGCTCTCGCAGTGTATAGATGATAACTTCCTGATGCAGGCAGTGGAGGAACCAACAAGGAGCGGTGCACTGCTGGACCTTGTATTAACTAATAAGGAAGGACTGGTTGGGGACATTAGGGTTGGAAACAGCCTAGGCGATAG
>JAAGNO010010844.1:0-29965 GCA_033439905.1 Ceryle rudis
ATTATTATCAAAATATAATGCCTACTAGGCCAAAGGAGAAAAAATTCTAAAGAGCAAAATTATATAGTCTATACTCTGGGAAAACCTTCTTTTTAACTCTTCTATTTATATACTCCATTTCCAGACAATAAAGTCAATTTTATTAGAAGGTTATAGTCCACATCACTCTCTGCTTTTAATAAAAGCTTCTGAACTACTATGTACACCAGAAACTGTTTTCCTTTCCAGAATTGGAACTCCTTGCCATATATTTCTTAGAACTAACTTTGGAAGCTAGATTTATATTTTAAAATTAATTGCTAAGTTCTTTTGCAACAAGTTAATTGACAAGTGTTTGAACCATGAGAAAGCTTTATCACACAGTCTGATACCTAACACATTCACTGTGCCATACATTTTACACTACTGAAAAGTGTCGTGTTGCCACTTTTTAAGTTCCTTTTTTAGTCTAAACCTTTGCTCTTGTGTTCTCTGACATTTCTGTGCACTTTATTTTCAGTTGCAGAACTGTTTCCAGTGAAGAAGAAAAATTTCTCACCAATTTTTTGATGTTGCCCTAAACTTTTACAAGTAAAGGGGGTATGCCTCTTAATAGTGGTTTCAGAATAAGGTGATCAACTGGTTCAAAAACCAAAATTCACATCTGCATCTTCATGAAGAGAGTAAAGGTTATTTTATTCTGATACACAATTTGGTTTGGGCCCCCAAAGGTTAATGTCCACTACATTATGCATGTTATAATTGAACTGTTGAGAAACAAATTAGAATGATAATGCACTGTCTTCCCTTTGGAAGTAAACTCTATGTTTCTTATTACCAGTACTGCCAGCATTCTTGATCTTATTGTCTAATCGACAATTAATGGCTCTCTCTTGGTATCTCTAATTTTACATAATTAATGTATAAGTAAAATGAACCTTGTAAATATTGTGTGCTCATACACCACATACTGAATAATGTTAAGCAAGCTATAATACGTTCCCTACATGTAGGTTGAATCTAGGTCCATGCAACAATCTGGCAGCTAGGATGCCTTATTTTGATACATTTTTTCCACACTGATTCTAATAAAAATTATTTTTAAAATAGAGGAAAAACTCAAGTAAATAAATATGGATTAAACATAACTGAATGAAAATTTACGGAGTCTTGACTACCCCAAAGCTGTCTGTAAGTGTAATTAAATGGAAATCTGGTGCTATATGTAAGCTATGTATAATACTGAAGGACATGTTTTTCTACCAGACTGGTGTCATGCACTTCTATGCTTTTATGTGCATATCTGTGAGTGAAAATATTCAGTCATTGCACTTCCCTTTGCAGTTCATCAAGTATCTCTCTAATGTTAGTGCCGCCTCTGCTGCTGCTAGTTGGTATGTATGTGTGTATTAAATATTTCAAAGCTGCTTCTGTGACCTTGTGTTTAACCTGATGGCAGGTTTGCACTCTAAGGCAAGTGGATTGCATTACCATGGAATGCCAACCTGATCTTCATTTTCCTCTTTCTCCAAGCTCCACCTTCTTACGCTTCATGGGATCACAGGGAGAGAGGTCTCTTCAGTGCCACTGACTCATTTTTACTGTCAGAGAAAATTAGGACCTCATTTCTACTTGAACAGGGAAGTGGTCACACATCTGAGTTACTAAAACATTGGTAGGAACATTATGGCAAATAAACATTACCAGTGATATTGTCAAAATAGGAATGAATGGATGAGCTACAAGTGCCTTCGCTGTCATTTTCTAGTTTGTTGAATTTCTTCAATATACAATGAGTCAGGTATAGAAATTACGGTTTTAGTCCACAGAGATTTTTGTTGACTTGTGGGTGACAGTGAGATAGTTAACACTTTTTCTATCATTAATAGATTATTTTGTTATTAAGGACTAAACGTATTAAATCAAATATTCCACCCCTACCCTCACAGTTCTGCTGCTTGCAAAAGCAGTGGCTGTTTGTGAAACACTTTAAAAAATATTTTGTTCTACAGAAATTTGGTCACAATTCTCCCTGAGTGTTAAGTCCTGTCTTAAAGTGATGTATAGGAATCATTAATCAATTAATAGATAAGCACAGAATTATCTCATTATTTTCTGAATTATAATTTAATCTTTAAAGTTTAATGAAACAAGTAATTTACTAAACAATTTTCAGGGTGTTTTTCTCAAAAAGGTAAGTCAATAGAGATCAGACCTTAAATCTAAATCAAAGTCCAATATTACTCTCATTTACAAAAATGAAATCGTGTCTTTAGACATACAAGTGTTAAATAATTTCATGTTCACCAAAAAAAAAAATCCTTGTATCTTAGATTACAGAAAACTATACTAGCATGCTATTAAAATCAGTTCAAGAGAAAAATGAAATTGAATTCCTATATAAACCTTTCTACTTTGTCCCAGCAATGTAATTTGAGGATGTGGTGGTAATGTATTTTAAGCTGGAAAGCTGAAATGGTTTCTTTTTACTATTTGATGGTTACCCTCAGGCACATTCATCTCTTCTGGTGCCTATCAGTGGCCTAATACAAGTAAGGTCTGAACGTAGAACAATCTTGACAGAAAACACTTAAGCAGGGAAAAAAAGACTTAATGTTTGGCAGGCGTTATAGTAAAGGGGTGAATCAGATGCATATTGCTATATGCTGCTTATCTGATTAATATTTTCTTCTTTGTCTGCAACTTCCTAACCTTAAAAGAAGGCCTATGTAAAATTATGAAAGGCTGTTTCCACCGTATATAGTTATTGCCAAGAATCAATTGATTTGGGAATTACACAGAGATAATATTTTCTTTCTCTTTTTTATTTTCTTTAATAATGCACCACTACTATAAGTAAATACCTATCCAACTACTGAATTTCTCTGTCACAAAAAGGGTTAATGGATGAGATGATTCTGTCAGGTTTTGAACTGGAGGGGATTCAGCTGTTACAGACTCAAGTAATATTATCCTTCTTCTGCTCCCTTTGACCATATCAAGTAAGTATAAAAATGGTGCATATATATATTGAAATTGATAACACAGGTGATTGAAATATTTGAAAAAAAAAATATGCCTAAACCATTATATTAACACCATGTTGCTTCACATTTAATCTCATCATTCCACATACACTGATAAATAATCCTTATATGAAGAAAAAGTCTGTAAACCTCTAGAAATAGTGTGACATAAAATATTTTCAGATAACATATTTTCAGGTAACTGCAGCTACAGATTGCAATGTGCATTCAGGCTGTGGTCATATTTAATACATCACAGGCATAACATTTTTGGTTTGATAAGTCTTATATACAAAGAGCTTTCTTTCTAGTCGTACTTTTTAAGTAGGGGGTGAAGATGAGATAATGATGTTCTACTATGATTAAATGTACTAGCCAGGGTGACTCGTCAATCCTAACTCACATTGGTATAAAATAGCCTCTTGAATAATTTCACAGTCAAAGAGAAAAATTACACTATGTACAGTCTTTCAGTATCGTTCAGCACACTTCCATTTTAAAATTACCTTAAACACAAATTAAAAAATACTTTTTGTTTCTTTTTTTGTTTGTTTTTTTTGCTTTTTTTTTTCCCAAAGAAACAATTTTGCCTTATTAATGCTGAGTGAAAAGAGAGGAAAACCAGCTATTGACAAGTGAAGATACATATCCCACCATACGGATTCTAGCGATTTAATTATATTGTTCTCTTCTTTTTTATGGCAACTTTTAGTGATAATAATTTTTCAACTAATTAAAGACCAGCTGCTACTTAGCAAGCTAGGCACCCAATTAGGAATCCAGAACCTGGTAAACAACCTTTACTGCCAGCCAGCTAGTTGAATCACCTCCTGTCATTGGCATGGAAGTCTTTTTGTAGTTGTTGCTTTGTAAATACACACTTTAGTCATGTTGACAGTCTCTGATGAATGCTTTTTCTTGAGACTAACATAAGAATCTGACATCATATTCTCTTGGTTTTTTTTCAGAGCAGCCTGCAATACCTTATGTTTTCTAATTTATTTTTTTTTTCCAAAGATTACTAGCAATTAAAAGTCTTTTTTAATAAAGGGTTTACTGAGCAGAAAAACAGATATATTTCCTGGATACAGAAAGCAGTTTCCCTACAGCAACTTCCTGCTACCTAATGGTATTTAGAGTAATTATGTTATTTCAGATTGAAGTCTAGTTTTTCAGTGCAGTGTACAGTCTATATGAATGCAGTCCATGTTTATTCTGCCTAGTGTTGGAGTAAATGAATAATCCATATATGCATTGTCTTGAATTTGGTCATAAAAAGTAATCACTGCAGAACTCTTCAGGACCACCAGCCATGAAAAGAATTCAGTGAAAATTGTCCTGACTCTTTCTAGTCACTAATCATCCTGAAATGTACATAGAGTTATAAATTTACTGTCAGAGGCAATAGGGAAAGGGAAGGAAAGCTGCAGATGACAGAATCACTTAGGTTAACCAAAGCTAGAAAAGCTGAGTGTGAAGTTCAGGGGCACAGTTTGGGATAAATGTAAGGTGATTCATACTGAAAGGAATAGTTGGAATGATTCATATGTATTGTAGCAAGTCACCTTCTACGCCACTCAGGAAACAGATTTGGTGTTGTAATAAGAATAACAGGCTTCTATTTATTATACACCCTTGCTCAAAAAGACAAAAATATTGGTATGTATCAAAATAAAATTAAAAAAGCAGTAGCTACAAAATGAAGTTGATGCTTTTCCATGCAGTGCTTGCCTAATTAATACTAAGGAAAAAAATAAAGCATCATTAACAGAGCTAATGGAATACATGGATTTTACAACCATGAAACAAACATTGAGAAGTCTTGGGCTGTCTAGGTTAAAAAGGAAGCGAAGGAAAGTCTTTGTAAAGGAAAAACAAGAGAAATTCCATAGACTTGACATATGAAGATTCATATTTCATAGTTTTAGTGATGAGAAATTAGTCATGTTTCCACAGCAGACTGGCAGCTCCAGGTGTTAGAGAAAGTTTCTTATACAAATGATAGCCGGTTCCTGCGGTAGCCTCTGCTTTTTTTTTTTTTCCTTGTATTATGCTACTGAGTTTTCTTGCAACTTTGTTCAATAACAGCAGAATAAAAAAAAAAACGTAAAACCAAAAAAAACCTGTCATTGAAAACTGGTATTGAGATGATAGTTTTCCCTTTGTGCTTTAAGTTGTTTCTGTGAGTCTGGGCTAGCAGAGATCATAGAATCACAGAATGATAGGGGTTGGAAAGGTCCTGAAAAGATCATCTAGTTCAAATCCCTGAGATGGTGGTGTTGATGATGGAGCATACCCCTAGCATTACATTAACTTCGTGAAGTTGCACTGAAAATATACCACTAATTAGAATGTATATGTATATTTCTCATGGGATTAGGTTATAAATGAGATCAAGGCATATTTGTCAGAGCTAGGTTTGAGACTTTTCAAAGGTGTCTTGACAGCATTCTTTTCTGAACAGCTTTTGCAGTTCCATTCTTTTAACCCAAAGAAAAATATTTTGAGCTTTCATGAGACGTTCACAGAATTGGTGGTACTGAGTATTGTGAATGCTAAGCAACTGTTTTGCAAAGTTAAATAACTTGGCCATTTCCCAAAATTTTATTTTATTTTATTTTTTTTCAAATAATTGATGAGCTTAGTGTACTTTATGAATGGTCTGCCAGTAACATTTAATTTTGTTCCTTTTCTTTTCCTTCTGTTAAGCCAAATGAAAATAAGTTTAAAACTGTATCCAGGTTGCATGCTTTCACTTTGAGTAAGAGGAAAAAAAGAGCATATAAACATTAGATATTGTTTACTTTTTGTTTACAAATGAAATGGATTTATCTTTTCTATTTCATGTCTATCCAAAGTGACCATATAAGATTGAAAGTGTACAGAAAGGATAGACGGGGAAGGAGAGGTGCTGGGGTAGCCCTATATGTTAGGGAATTTTTTGACTGCATAGAGCTTGATGATAGTGGAGTAAGGATGATGGAATGGTGAATAAGGCAGATATCCTTGAATGGTAAATAAGGCAGACCACCCAACCAGGATGAGGAGGCAGAAAAAGCATTCTAGAAGCAGCTGGCAGAAGTCTCACAATCGCTAGCCCTGATTCTGATGGGGGAGTTCAACCTACCAGATGTCTGCTGGAAATACAACATAGTAGAGAGGAGACAGGCTAGGAGGTTCCTCAAGTGTATGGAAGATAACTTCCTGACACAGCTGGTAAGTAATCTTGAAAGGGGAGGTGTCTCACTAGATCTGCTGCGCACAAACAAGGACTGGTGGGAGCTGTGGTGGTTGGAAGCCATCTTTGGCTTAGAAACCATGAAATGATTAAGTTCTTGATCCTTACTGAAGTAAGGAGTAGGCTTAGCAAAACCTCCACCATCGACTTCCAGAGGGCAGACTTTGGCCTGTTGGGGCTATTGGTTGAGAGAGTTTCTTGGGAGACAGTCCTAAAGGACAAAGGGCTCTGGGAAGGCTGGATGATATTTAAGAAGGAAATCTTAAAAACACAGGAGCAGGCTGTCCCCATGCGCTGTAGGATGAAATGGAATGGAAGAAAACTGGACTGGCTGAACAGGGAGATTTTGATGGGACTCAGGAAAAAACAGGAGAGTTTACCTCCTCTGGAAGAAGAGACAAGCATCTCAGGATGAGTACAGGGATCTTGTTAGGTCATGCAGAGTAAAAATTAGAGATGCAAAAGTCCAGCTGGAGCTCAATCTAGCCACTGTCATAAGGGGCAACAACAAAAAAAATGTTACAAATACAATAACAATAAAGAGATGATCTCCATCCGAACATTGCAACCAAGGATGAGGAAAAGGTTGAGATACTTAATCCCACCTTTACCTCCATCTTTATTAGTCACACCATCTACCCCATGGTATTCAGCCTCCTGAGCTGGAAGATAAGGACAGAGAGCAGAACCATCCACCCCATAATCCAGGAGGAAGCAGTTATTGACCTACTGCAACATATGGACACTCAAAAGTCCATGAGGTCAAACGGGATCCACCGTTGAGTATTGAGAGAGCTGGCAGAGGAGCTTGCCAAACCTCTCTCCATCATTTATTAACCTTCTTGGCTAACAAGGGAGGTCCCAGATGACTGGAGGCTTGTCAGTGTGACACCCATCTACAAGAAGGGACAGAAGGAGGATCTGGGGAACTGCAGGCCTGTCAGTCTGACCTTGATACCCAGAAAAATTAGGGAGAGGTTCATAGAATCATTATAGTTGGAAAGGACCTCTAGGATCATCAAGTCTAACCTTCATCCCAACATCTCTCTATCCACTAGACCATAGCCTCAAGTGCTATGTCTACTTGTTTTTAAACACCTCCAGGGATAGTTACTCCACCACCTCCCTGGGCAGTCTGTTCCGGTGCCTAACCACTCTCTCAGTAAAGATTTTCTTCCTAATATCTGATCTAAGCCTCCCCTGATGCAACTTGAGGCCATTTTCTCTCATTTTATCATTAGTAATTTGGGAGAAGAGACCAACAACAGTATTGCTACAACCTCCTGTTTGAGTGAGCTTACATGGCAAGTGCAGGACAGACAGGGGATCAGGCCCAGACAGAATGGGTTCAGGAAGTGCAGGTCCTTTGACCATCCATTGACCAACCTGATCTCATTCTATGACCAGGTGACCTGCAGAGAGGACAAGGGAAAGGCTGTGGATGTTGTCTACCTGGACATTAGTAAAGCCTTTGATACTGTCTCCCACAACATTCTGCTGGAGAAGCTGTCAGCTCATGGCATAGACAGGTGGATTCTTTGCTGGGTTAAAAAACATCTGTCCTTTCAGACCAAGACAGTTGTAGTGAATGGAGTTAAATCCAGTTGGTGTTCCAACCAACACCGGTGTTCCCCAAGGCTCAGTTCTGGGGACGGTCTTGTTCAATATCTTTATTAATGATCTAGATGAGGGGATTGAGTGCTTTGTCAGTAAGTTTGCAGATGACACCAAATTGGGTGGGAGTGGCAATCTGTTTGAGGGTAGAAAGGCTCTGCAGAGGGATCAGGACAGGTTGAATCGGTGGGCTGAGTTCACTGGGATGAGGTTTAACAAAGCTGAGTGCCGGGTCCTGCATTTTGGTCACAACAACCCCAGGCAATGCTACAGGCTTAGGGAGGAGTAGTTGGAAAGCTGCCTGGAAGAAAAGGACCTGGGGGTGCTGGTTGACACCTGGCTGAACATGAGCCAGCAGTGTGCCCAGGTATCCAAGAAGGCCAACAGCATCCTGGCCTGTATCAGAAACAGTGTGTTTGGCAGGAGAAGGGAAGTGATTGTGCCCCTGTACTTGGCAGTGGTGAGGCCACACCTTGAGTACAGTGTTCAGTTCTGGACCCCTCACCACAAGAAGGACATTGAGTTGCTGGACCAAGTTCAGAGAAGGGCAGCCAAGCTGGTAAGGGTCTGGAAAACAAGTCCCATGAGGAGAAGCTGAGGAAATTGGGATTGTTCAGTTTGGGGAAGAGGAGGCTGAGGGGAGGCCTTATCACTCTCTACAACTACCTGAAGGGAGGTGGTAGTGAGAAGGATACTGGCCTCTTCTCTCAAGTAAATAATGACAGGTTTAGACAAAATGGCCTGAAGTTGCACCAGGGAAGATTTAGATTAGGTATTAGGAAGAATTTCTTTACTGAAAAAGTAGTCAGGCACTGGAACGGGCTGCCCAGAAATGTCCTAGAGTCACCATCCCTGGAGGTATTCAAAAAAGTGTAGATGAGGCACTTCAGAACATGCTCTAGTGGGATGGGGAGGTGGTTTGGTTTCTTTGTGTGGGTTTGGTTTGGGTTTTTGTCTGTTTTGGTTTTAGTTAGTTTTTGTTTATTTTTGGTTTGCCTTTTTTTTTTCGTTTGGTTGGTTTGGGTTTTCCTTTGTTTCGGGTTTGTTGTTGTTTGGGTTTGGGGTTTTTGGTTTTTTTTTTTTTTTTTTTGGTGGTTATTATTGATGGTCTGATGTGGTGATCCTAGAGGTCATTTCCAAGAATGACAATTCTGTGATTTCTTTGCCTCTAACAGCCAGTGTTTAATTTTGTTATTTTATCTGTGGGCAGCCTTCCTCCTTAAGAGTCAAATTTATTTTTATTATTAGTTACCTTGTGCCTTTACTCAGAAATTTCAATTTTAGTTTAGTGTTCTAGAATATGTGCAAATACATGGCATGAGGGCAGAAGGTGATGATGGTGTGGTGGTGGAAAAATCAGCAGTAATGTGTATTGGAAAGTGATCTCAGCATTACAGAAATGCTAAAGTTGCTCTCTAATAGATGAAAAACTAGTCAAGTCAAATGCAGTCAATTTACTGATATTAAGACAGCTAATTCCTATTGATTTTTAAATATCTCTAGTATTGGACTGTAGAACTGGAAGAGGCCTTCTGCATCCCTGTGTCCAAAACACCTTCTCTTCCTCTTGCACTCACACTATAGGTCACACACTGGCCACGCCTTTAGTTATAGGTAATCTCCAGTGCTTCATAAGAAGTTTTTCTCTTGGAGGAGAGCAAGAAGAGGAGAAGAATACTTCCTGCAATGCAAGCAGTTATCTTCTGGGAATACACAGCATAGAAATTCATCCTCATGCTGCAAAAACAAATGAGACAGCACAAATATCCTTGGCTGATTTCAGCCTTTTCCCATCCTTTCAAATATGCATGTACAGGAGTTTATGTCTGTGTGCAGATTAGTGTGGAAACTGAGGTTTGTGGTCAAATTACAAGTACAGCTTGCACAGTTTTGTGTTTATTTTCCTAGATCTGATAGAAAACCTTATACAAGTTACAGAAACTGTATTTCATTTGTGGAATAGCAAAAAAACCAACAAGCCAACATAAACAAACAAACAAAACTCCAAAACAAAACGCAAAAAACAACAACAACAAAACCACCAGAGATTTGCCTTAATTTCTTCTTCAATGTTTTTGTTTTTGGTTTTTGTTTTTTTTTTAGGTGACAACTAAAGGTACCATATTTTCTTTTCTTTTTCCCTGGCTATAAACAGAAGGTCTGGTTGCCCTGGCAGGGAATCAAGAGCCTAGTTTCATTTGGAGCCCCAAATGTTAATGATTTATGGACATTTTCAGTATTTGCTTTGTTGAGACAGATCTTGAATGCTCAGGTACTTTTATTCATTATTCATTATTTTTCCAGAAGGGAGCTGGAATTACCAGCCTGCAATTTTTTTTTTGTAGGCAACAGTAGAAAAGAAGGCTCAAGGGAGAGGCTCTACAATTACCTGAAAGGTGGTTGTAGCAAGGTGTGGGTTGGTCTCTTCTCCCAAGCAAGAAATGATAGGATGAGAGGAAATGGCCTCAAGTTGCACCAGGGGAGGTGTATATCAGACATTAAGAAACATTTCTTCACAGAAAGTGTTGTCTAGCACTGGAACAGGTTGCCCAGGGAACTGGTTGAGTCCCTATCCCTGAAGGTATTTAAAAAGAAATACACATGTGGTTCCTTGTGATGCAGTTTAGTGATGTAGTGTAGTGTAGGTTAATGGTTTGACTTAATGATCTTGAAGGTCTTTTCCAACCGAAATGATTCTATGATTCTAGGATATGAAACTGTCTTTAGACCCCCAGAGAGGATGTTTGAAAGTATCAGTTATTTAGACCTAATGCCTGCTCCTTCTTCTTGACTTAGTGAATGCTTTGTTTGGAGATGCCTTCTTAGGATCTCTTCTTAAAAGACCTCTTAACCTAAGCTGCAGTTTGGGTGTAACAGCTCTGGGCAGATGAACTTTCTATCAGAACTCTGAAGAATGTTTGCAAAATGTACAATATTGTTCCTTTGTTCAAGTACAGGTGTTATTATTTCCAAGACTAAAACATCTTCACACATTTTAGGTGTCTTGTTTTAGAGGATGTAACTTTCATTTGTACTGTATTTCAATGCAAACAAAACTAAGTCAGCAAGCAGTACTTTGTGGTACCTCTCCCAGAATTAAAATAGCCTGCAAGTGATTTAAGGTAGAAGAATAGAATACAAAAATCATAATTTATAGCTAGGAATTCAAGGATGAGTCTTGAATATCTTTATTGCTTTTATACTGCCACATTATTTTTATATGTTATTTTTCCACAGGAGAAAAGTATATTTGATTTTCTTATGATAATAGTGACTTAATCTATTTGCCTTTGATTTTTTAAATAATAATATATAATGCTTTCTTTTCAATTTCAAAGAAGTTTTATATTTCAGTTTTCTAAAAAAAAAAGACAACAAAACCTCTAAAGAATATTAAATCATTAGAAAAATAAAAGCAGCGTGGCCTACCAAGAAAATTGTTCTCATGTTGCCAAGTATGTCTATGCCAGAAAAATTAAAGGGGAAGAATTTCTAACTTAAGGCTTGTTGGAAGGTCAACATTTACATTTTAATGGGGATATTTTAGCAAGTATTTTTTCACTATGAGATCATAAAGTCTGTGTATTTTGATATAAAGATAGAATGAAGACATGAAAGAAGCTATGGGTTCCTGAAGTTTGAAAACGTATCGTACATTTGTGATTCTTCCTCCATATGCCAGTGGTACTAATTAATAACTGGTGTAAAGCAAACAAAACCCCCCCAGCAAATTGCTAAACAACAAAAAAAGAAATATTCTGCTTTGACATGTATTAGTCAGGAAAAAATTATCTTCTTAGTTGTTGCTCTTTTAACACACGCAAGTGACAAGCGTTTAGTACATCTGTTCAGCTGACAATAGAGCTTTGTCATTGTGATAAAGGAAAAGGGATTGGATTAATTTAGTTATAAAGAGATTTACATTTTGCTTCTTCTCCATGAGACTGATGAATTAGAAATAATAATTCCTTCTGAAGCCACCATTGTAGAATGAAGTAGAAAAATTCCACTCACTGAAATACGTATCATATATCTGGCAGGTAAACCCAAAGAAAGTTCCTTCTGTTATTAACTAAACTCACAGGAGAGAACAGAGTTTGTAAGATGTATGGCTTTATTATGTTGCTGGAGCACAGGAACCCTAATATGCTGTTGAGTACAATACCTTCACCATTTTTTTCTCTGATACGCTTTGTCACATTCAGTGATGGAAGGGTTGATGTTGCAATCGGTGTAAGATTCCTGAAGTATTTCTGTGTTTAGACTTATATAAGGGGATATAATTTGAACTTTTTATGAAGTACACTAAACTCAGAGGCAAAGTGATTCATTTGTTTTCTTAATCACTGCTTTTCATGTAGCATACATTGACAAGTTTATAGTCTAGATTTTATGTAGTATCTTAATCAAAATGAACTGGTACACAAGCTTAGTGGTAACCTGAGTGGTAACCTGATGGTTCATTTCCTAAACACTCAGATAAGACTAAAAGATCAACATAATAACTGAAAAGTGAAGTACAGAACACAGGATTGTAAGAGAAAGGAGGAGCAAAGTACTTCAGAAGCATAAAATCATCACTGAAACAGAATCACAACAAAGGCTTGTGGAAATCAAACTAGCAGTTTTCAAATGTACTGGTAACTGAAATATCTCCTTGTGCTTTCCAAAACTGGTCAGATGTGATAGAGCAATTAAATGAGAATCAGAAATTTTCACGTGCTGGCTTTACTCTGAGTCAAATTCTCCCTGCAGCAATCCCCATACTTATCAGACATTAAAACGGCATACCAGTCTAAAGTAGGGCATGTAATATTAAAAAGAGTTCAGAGATTCAAGAAATTATATTTTTCACCCCCAAAAAAAGAAAAACCCCAACAAAAAAAACCCAAACACACAAGGTCAATTAGCTTCAGCAATATAAATGGAACTGACTCCTGTTTCAAGTTCTCTGACATGCTTTTACTTTTACTTACAGTAAGTTTTTGTCAAATAGCAGCATTTTTATCTATTGCAGTGCAGTTGTTCTTTCAACAATATGCAATAATTACATAGCTGGCTCCCCAAATTATTGGTTTTGGGATACTTAAGAAAGTATCATAGCCTTTGTTGTGTACGTGTTGTGGTGCTGACAGCCTCAAAAGCACAGCATGAAGGAAGTACCTCTAGACATCTCCCAAAATATTTAAAGAATTATGACCTTATTACTTTTCCTTAAAAGGCTATTTTTCTGTTAACAGTGTTTTTCTTCTGAGTTTCTTATTTGCATTCCTTTTTTTTTTAATTTTTTAAAATTATTATTCACTGCCACCATCTTTGTCTCTTTTATTAAATATATCCATGCCTATGTAAGCACTTTTAATTAAAATTTCCTCCCCTATTTTTTTTTCCTTCCTTTCTGACACCTAAATTCCGGTCTCTACTGTCACTGTTTTAAAAGCAAAATCTGAGATCTGGTTGTTCCTTTGTGAAGAGTGGGGGTGTCCTGCTCCAGCATAGAGTTTTAAGCTGTGAATTCAAGGTCTCCCTTAAGCCCTAAGCATCAAGAAAGTCAATATTTCACACATAGCCCCATCCTTTGTATGTCTCATTCTTTGCTGACTGGTTTAGTTTCTTCATACTGTCAAGTTAAATTATAAGCCTTTTTGGATGTATATCCTTAGATTTACAAAATTATTGCTTTTGGGCCCCGTTTTGCTCTTTCTCAACACTGATTCTTGCTGTTGTCAGTGTGCAGTGGGAATTGATACTTCAGATTTAACCTTTAGAGGAATTGATACCTACTCTCACATGTGATTGCATTGGTGTTTCTGGGAGGGAAGAAAGGTTGCCTACCGGTGGTTTGATGCAAACTAGGAATAGTTTTTATTGTTGTTTGGTTTGGATTGGTTTCTTTTCTTTTTTTGTGTGTGTGGTACATAGGTCATGTATTTTCTTTTATTTTGAATTAGATAGGTTAACTTTAAGAATCAGCATAATTTTCTTGCAAAATGACAAAACAGAAGAGAAAATGGCAAGGTAAGCTTAGGTTGATACTGAGAAACTAAAATAAACTGACTCTGCTGTTCCTTCCTCTTCACACTGTTTCCCTGCTCCACATGGAGTCCCACCCATGGGAGATATCTTCCATGTACTGCTCCACTGTGGGCCCTTTCTTCAGGGTACAGTCCATGTGCTCTGGAGTGGGGACCTCCACAGTCTTCAGGGGGACAATCTGCCTCATCATGGTCTTCTCCAGGGGTTGCAGGGGAATCCCTGCTCTGGTGCCTAGAGAACCTCCTCCCCTTTCTTCTTCACAGACTTCACCTGGGTATCTGCAGGGCTGTTTCTCATTTTTCTCACTCCTCTCTGTCACAACGGACATGCAGTTTGTTGCCTATTCTTAAACAAGTTTTCACAGAGGTTCCACCATCTTGTCTGAGGAGCTTAGCTGTGTCCTGTGATTGTAGGTCTGTTAGAGTCATCTGGAACTAGCTGTGTCTGGCATGAAGCAGCCTTGGCTGCTCTTCACAGAAGTCACCCCTGAAGCCCCTTCTGCCAGCATCTGGGCACCCATACCTGGTACGTATGTACACCTGAATTCACGAAGGTTAATATCTGTGATCTAGGCTGAAATGTCACCGCCCGCAAGAATATCCCTCCTAGGAACGAATGAGTGTGTATCCCACTATCCTTAAACTCTGAAATGCCAAATCCCCAGTTGCCTTTGATGCCCTTATGTTGGACAGGTAAAAACAAAGGTATGGTTTTTTTTGTAGAGTTTTTTCTTGTGTAATTCCCTGTTTGTGTTGGGGTTGCTTAAATATTTAATGTTAAAATATGTTTATTATTTCAGATTGGGACCTTCATTTTTTTTAATCTGTTGTTCAATATCATATAGTGCCATGGAGAGGTGAGAGGGTTGCTGTGCTTCCTCACCAGTGTGGTTTCTTCTGCACTTGCAGACTGACAGTTTGTTCCCTGGTCAAATCTTAGCCAGACGCTAAAACGTCTTGCAACCACGCTGTCTGAGTGTAGGCTGCCTCTCGAGAAATGAGAGGATGTGGAGTCCTTTTCCAACACCTGAGGTTATTCTGTTCACGTTGAATTGGGATTATACTTAGTATTCTATTGTTTCATTATAATTTTATGCTGAATAGCTTACAGGTTCAGCAAAGTATTACTAGGACATGCTGAAAACTAGTGTTTCCAATTCATAATTAGAGGAGAATGTGAACTACAGTAAGCCATTTAAATAAATTATTTGGAAGGTGCTGCATTGCAATGTCTGTGTAATCACTTTCAGGCTCTTTAAAAGCATATTTTTCACTGAGTTTCTGTTTGGATTTCATTCAAAGCATGCTCATTTACAACAAATGAATACTAATGAGGAACCTTTCAGGTTTTGTGATGTGCAAAAGATTTCTGCAGAAACTGAAACCCTTCACATATAAATCCTTTCTTGCCTTTTTTCAGTGGTGGCTCCTCTGATACCAGAAATGAATTTTTCACATCTGAGTCCTCAAAGCAGTTTATACCTTAGTAATAACATCTCAGCACCTGCAAATGCCTTATTGAAACACTTTCATGTTTCCCTCACACTCCTGCGCTGACTCACTTGCTGCAAAAAAATATTCAGGATTTTCTTTGCAGTCAATTTTAGACTAAGTAACCCAATATAACCTGATTATTACCATTTGTATCAAAATATAGCCCTGGACTTTCTGTAAGTTTTAAAATATCTGTAAGGTTTAAAATATAATTTTATTATTGGTACTGTAGTAAATAATACTTCCAAGTGTATTTAACAAACAACACTATTTCTTTCAATTGGAGTGAACATATTTATTTTGATTAGTGTTATATTTGCACCTACTTATATGCTTTTGAAAAGTTTGTGCATATTTTGTTATATTTTATTATATTTATTTTTTCTTTTTATTAATATATCATTATATTTTATGGTACTATGGCAATAGAAGATTTCAGATGAATAGGAAGAGACATAACTGTTATTTCTACAGATTTAATTGATACTGTATATGAGGTTTAACCATTTATTATAGTTTATATCAGATTTATTTCTATCATAACCAAATATTTGCATGATTCTTGATATATTTTTCATATGTTTAATGCCAGCTTGAGAAATTTGGCTGATGTTTCATTAAATGCAAGAAACCCAGGTCTGTTGACTTCCAGCAGGTAAGGCAACAAAGAGAAATGAAAACAAAACAAAACAAAACCACCAAAAAGCATATTCATAGATGTCGTTCCTTTTCCCTACGGATAAACTCCATCAGTCTTAGGTGCTAAAATTCTGTAATATAAATCCTAGTGTAGGTACATAATTTCTTCTAAAACAAGTTACATGGTATGAACAAAGTACCTGTCTCAGAATTTCATGACTGGTTAACTAACTTAGAAAAAAAGACAAAAAATATTGTGTGAGGTACAGATCAGAAATGTTTTGTTATGTGCAGTTTAAGTAATAGAAAAGCATTTTCTCTGTATCTGCCAAATCAAATTCTTTACTGGAACTATTAGAATTTTAAATGGAATTCTATCATTAACAAAGTGGAACCTACTAGACCTAAAATAAGATATTTGCCATCATATTTAATAGAAAGTGGCATATTTTTCTAGTACAATGGGAGTAAGTATGTATTTGTGTGATTCAAAACCCAGGAAGTACACTTTCCTTTTAAAAGTTTTATTCTAATCTCTTAATAGTTCTGTATTGAATTATAATTACCTCTATGTGCTTGCTATTGTTGTTGATGTCATTTACCTTTAGGCAGAAGGTTTGACTCCCTGTAGGGTGAAGAGCAGTTCAGATGATTATCTTCTCAGGCAAAAATGAGTGTCAAATAAAATGATTTATATCACCACTCTTCTGAACCTGAGTTGAGGTACCTTTGTGCTGTTTTCATATGATGCTGAAGCTACACACAGTATAAGGATTTCAGATAAACAGCTGTTTCTAATATTTTCAGTTTGTCTAGAAAGAAGTATTTCTTCATCAGTGCATAAGTTACTTCAGATTCCATTTGTGGTGTCCAAGATTATGCTGAATATCGCTATAGCAAGGATCATTCCCCATCTCCTAAACCCAGCTGTAGCCACTGTCTTGTAGCTTTGTTACAACTCCTTATCAGAAGGAGACATGGGCATGGTTATTCTGCTTGCATTTCTACTTCTGCACAAAAAGCCTCCTAGAAGCAGTAATGTGCTCTACAGAAGCAGTATTCTGCATGATCTGTAAAATCCTCTGTTGAAGTGCTTATTGGAAGAGGAGAATAAATGCAGCCTAACTCTCCCTGTGCACTGCAGATTGCCCTTATGCATCTCAGGCTTTTAATTCCAGAGTCCTTCAAGAGCTGGACTGCTGGTAATATACTGTGATGACTGAATTTTTTGACATCAAAGTTATTTCATGCATCTAATTCTCTGCCGCTGACCAGATCAATGATTATGGCAGAGTTAGGATTTCTATCTCAATTTTCAAGAATAGAAACTCAAACCTACAAATATACAGTTTTTGTGTGTTATTTGTGCATGTGGGAGGATTTCCTTTTTAAAAAAAAACAAAAACCAAAAACGCAAATCCTCCAATTCCTTGTACCTGTATAGCCTCGTTCATCCAAAACTGAATGACAAATCTCTGAGCCTGCTGCTTGGTGGACTTGAGTTTACTGTTAAGAAAAGTAGCTTCTCCTTAATACATACATGATTAGTCAAGGAGAGAGAAAGCTTAGCACTGGTGGAGAAACTTTGCAATAGAAATAATAACATTTTGAGGAAATTATTATGAATTCTAAAATCAAGTTTCTGTTCGTAAATAATATTTTGGCTTACGAACTGAAAAAGTACATAACCAGTAGAGAAAAAATAATAAAAAATGTCAAAACTCTGGGAGATAAAGTAGTAGACAAATATTTCCAAGGTGATGGGTCCTATCAATTGTAATTAAACTGAAATAAAAAATCGTATAATAAGTGGTGAAAAACAGCCTAGTCACCCTATTGCATACACTTTAAATAGGTCTCTATCAGTCTCTTCTGCAGTTTTGAGATCATTACTGAGTATTGTCAGATGATCTAAATATTGAACTGAGCTGTAACTTAAGTGAGTGCACAGCACTTGATGAAGCTTTCAAAGCTGAACTTCTCTTTTTGACTAGGTGGCAGGGGAAGAGATAGCAAATGACAATAATTTTGGCTCAGCTCTTCAGCTTCTGCAGTAACGACACTGAATGTCTGTCAGCCATGTTTCTTTTCTACAAGACCTCCACTCTGACTGAACTAACATGGTGGTGTTTTAAGTGGCAGAGGAGGAAGAGAAGGTAAAACTCTGCTCTCTTTGTGTGAGAGCACTTCCAAAGACTATCCCTTAAACGTTTATGAAGATGTGATGTTTTGACCTTGGATGCCAGGTGCCCATTAAGCTACTAAATCTCCACCCCACCCCCCACCCCCCACCCTTCAATCAGGGGGACCAGGGGGAAGAAAATAAGATGAAAGTCATAGGTTAAGACAAAGACAGTTTAATAAAAGAAAAGCAAGCTTGTGCTCTGGGAAGCAGGGCTCTAAATGCGTAGTGGTTGCTCCAGAGGAAAATTGGATGACCCTCTCCTCCTCCATTTCCTAGCTTTTATTGTTGAGCTGATGTTGTATGGTATGGAATATCCCTTTGGTCAGTTTAGGTCAGCTGTCCCAGTTGTGCTCCCTCCCAACATCTTGTCCACCCCACGCCACTTAGAGGGGGAATGTTGGAAAACCAGCCTTGGCGCTGTGCGAGCCCTGCTCAGCAGTGGCCACAACACAGGTGTGTTATCAGCACCTTTCCAGCTCTCAATGTAAACACAGCACTGGGAGGGCTGCTATGGGGAAAATTAACTCCACCTCAGTCAGACCTAATACAGAAGAGAAACAAAGAAACTGCACAGAATATTCAAACTGTAAAATTCTACATCAACAGACTATCTTCAGGAGAAATATCTCAGTGTACTCTTATTTCAGAATATGATTTCATAATCACTATCAGATTCCCCCATAATACCTCTTTCAGCCTTATATTAAATTGCCTGATAAGTTGTCTATTTGGAGTAATGACCCAAAGGGAATTGTGAGATGATACAGAAGGTAGCAAACTTAGTAATAGGTACAGTAAGTAGAAAATTTAACTTTTACTATCTTCAGGTATTTTAAAACCCTTTTTGGCAGGGGGGGGGGAATAAACAGACATGTTCATATTCATATTTACAACACTAGTTAGTGTCCCCTGTATCTCTACAACATTAGGAGATGCCCATATAAAATTTCCTTAGTCTATATGATAGAAAGTCATCTACCAATATCAACTTGAGCTTTCAGTAACAGATATTAAAAACACAAAGCACAATAGCATTTTATATTGTATGAAACTGTTCCTATCTGATCAATAATGTATTTCCCCTTAATTATTCAATATTATTTAGTGAAATTTTTATGCCTACTGGAATATTAATATGATATAACAACTGTAAATATCCCTTTTTAATTAAAATACTTTAGCAAAAGTTGGATGAGAAAGTTTTGATGCATTGATAATCACGACAAAGCAAAGTAATCCATTGAAGTTCAAAGTAAAAAGGAATTATAAAACTCCTAAGGAATTGCAAGAGAATTATCTTTATAGATCGTATACTTTATTTTTTGCTTTTAAACTCTCTTATATATACAAAAGATTCAACTAAAACATTCTAAAATCATCTGTGTTTCTATTATTTTTTTTTAATGTACTGTGTATAAATTTTCTATTTCTGGCAGCTTTTAGGAACAAAAGATACTTCTAGTTAGTGCTGTGGAATGACAATCTCAGATGTCCAGGAAATCAGATTTTCTTTTAACTAAAAAGGTTCATTCCAAGTGGAAGACATTCCAGATGAAGTATTTCTGCCAGAATCATGAAAGTATTAACAAGCTCCTGGGTATGTTTCATGTAAGAATGATAGCATCGCTGAGCAGACAACCTTCACAGTATGGAGGTGCTTCACATCTATTGTAGGCTTCAGGCTGTGGCTATAGTCCCAGATTCACTGATCTCAATAGCAAAGGATCTGAGGGGACTTCACTGCACAGCTGTGCAGGGAGGGGATATCATTGTATGTCCCCTCTACTGTAGATCTCTGACCATAGCTACCCATGATACCTGGGCAAACACAGAGCAAGAAAAGGAGAAAAGAAACACGGGGAGGGGGGGGAATTCTCCATAAGGAGCCATGAAAATATTTGCAGAACTTTTTAAATTCCACTATATGGTAATACCATTATGTACTTATTTGACATTATAAAAAACCAACCAACCAAAAAAAAAAAAAAAAACAACCCAACAAACCAAACCAAACAAAACCAAAGCAAAACAAACAAACAAAATAACTAACAATATCACAGAAAACCAAAACAATCTCTCTCTCCTCTCAAAAACTGACCAAATAACACTGTAACATGAGAGATAAGGAAAGTTTATGAGACAGAGAGATCTGAGATATTTTATGAATACTGTTAAATGTGTGAACTTGTACTGTCCTCGGAGTAATACTCTCAGACAAATTGGAAGTTTATCTGGTCAAGTGATGCTTTCAATAAGGTATAAAGCTAACTGAAGCATACTGAATCTGCACCTCTCTCTATGGGGCTGCCTCTTTCAGGACTATTTCAGGTAGTGCTATGTTACATCAAATAATTGCATGTTGACATTAGTGCTGTGTGGGTCTGTTCTCAGAGTTAATGTGTGTGCTTAAGTTGCTTTGCTCAGTGGGACCTATAGCAGTGTGAAAACATGAAAGGGGGAAAGAAGGGATAAATTCATTAGAAAGGAGATATCGCAGAAAGAAAAACTAGGGGAAAATGTGTTGTACTATGTTTCCCTTTTCACTATTAAAACATACTGCTGTTCTCTTGCTAGAGATGGCACTTTTCACTATAGCAGCACCTTATATTCACAACTTCATATTTTAAACTGTCAAAATGTAATAGGCCTTACTAAACGGCTACAGGTGAATAAGAGATGATGCTTAAAAGCCAGAACAAAACAAAGCAATCATGAAATGGATATTCCTCTCACAGACACAATAGTAGGAGTAAAGAAAAAAGACAAAACAAAATAGCAGAGGTTATGAACCATGCTGTAAACTGTTCAGAGGTGTCCTAGGTAATGTAGGCAGTTACCCCAAGCATGGGATGGCCTCTGTCAGGCAACATAACTTGCATATGCCCACACCTGGATGGATGTTTGCTTGCTGATTCAGATCTACTCTTAATTTGTTGCAACATTTGTTCTTCAAGATATGCATAAAACCAAACTATTGGAGAAAAGACAATAAGCTATAAGATGATAGCTGCATAGGACACCAGCCTAGTAAGTCATACTAATACCTCAGCTAGCCTGTCCCTTGCAGTGGTAAAAGGTGATTTTATTCAGAAAACAGAGTACCCAAAGTCATCCCTGAAGGACCTCACTTCTGGTTCTTCTCTATCACAGACAGAAACTACTACTTCTTAACCCTTTCATACCTTTTAGCCATCTTTCAACTGAGAAAATGATCTTTTCCACATTCAAAGACTATAAGCATGGCAGCTTTGCTCCTGTCAAAGATTATAGTGTGGAATCTTCTCTAATGCTTCTGAAAAATTAATATATTTTCTGTCCACTCATCCCTCGTTATGCATGCACATATTTACATACTTATAAAAATCTGGGAGGTTAGTAAGGCAGTGTTGTCTGTTGCTATAACCATACTGAATCCAGAGCTCTTTGTTAGAGATTCTTCCTCTTTACCAGAGATAGTAGTCAAACTCACCAGTTTATAGTTTCCAAAAACCACATCCAGGTCCTAGACAGGAAAAATTGCCATGAACATTTTTTCTTATGATTTATTTTTTTTATTTTCTGGGAAAGATTTAACAAATATTTAAGGGTTTGTGTCAGTATTTCCATGTACCACATGGAAGTCTCTCCAAACACCCCTACACCTGAGGTGAAAAGGGAAGGGGGGAAAAAGAAGGGGGAAAAAGGGAAAAAAATATTCTCTCTAATACCCTCTGAATGTTCCTTCATTTTTAATACAAATTATGTTATGGAAAAACTAAAAGTGACATCTCTAGTACAAGAGCAGTGGAGCTACTGTGTTTGTTGTCATTGAGGTTAAAATTCATAAATACTATAATTATAGTTAGCAGTAAGAGATATGAGCAGGAAGCATATCCACTTGTTCAAATCTTGTAGTGTTTGCTTATGTGGAAAACACTGGGAATTCTAATTTAAGGCTTTGAGTCACCTCTAAGATAGGGGAGTTGTTTGTTATAAAAAGAGGCACAATACTGTAATTACTTTTTATGCCAGTGTCAGCATCTTTAATAAGTATCTGCACTCTCCTCAGCATGTGTACTAAACCTTGATGCAGTCAGTGTAGAATAAAATTGGCACTTCTTTGTCCTTCATTGTCCTTTCTGTTAAAGCTGTGCAGCTAAAACTGAGATAAAGATGCTGTTTTCTAATTCATTAACAGAAAAGCTGTGTATTTTATTTATTTCTGGTATTATTGCATACTTAACACAAGAACCAGCATGAACAGATTTTTGGCTTTGTAAAGGGCTCAGCTAATAGTCATGTACAGTAGGGAAATATAACCTTGGGCCTAATGCATTTGGTTTTTTTCTGTTCTTCTGATACTTGGTAAAATCAAGTCTGTTCTACAGGTGTTGACCTCCTTTTTCCTTTCAAACTATATAAATGAATAACATAATAAGTTAAACTGAGAGCAACTATTGCTAACTTGAATTTCAGAATTTGTGACTTCTGTTTCAACCTGTAGAATCACTTATGTGACCCTAATCTTGTCTCCTTATTTGTGTTTCCCCTTTTCATTTAACCTTTTCAGAAAAATCTCATCTCCCTTTAAGCCTTGCTTTCTCTTGGGTCTTATGCTGTCAGAACTCTAGCAGCAATACAACCCCAATAGCCATGTTAGCTAGTGGATGGCAAAACCAGTAGCAATTAATTTGAAGGAGTTTCTGAATAAGTGATCAGATACATTCGTACTGTGATCATTTAGTTTCTCCTTTTCAAAGTACAGACCATAGGTCATGCTCAACTTCCACCTCCAATGAAGCATATATTTTAGAAAATAGCCAGTCTTGATTTTTTTAAATTGCTAACAGAAACCTATCTAACCTGTTCTAATTACTTCCCCTTACAGATAAAAAAGTGTACCTGCTAAAAAGACTGAGTTTGTCTAACTTCAGCTGCCAGTCATAGGATCTTGTTATATTGCCAGCTGCTAGGCTGAAAACCCATTATCAATACCATAATCAATTTAGTTGATCTTTTACTGCTGCTTCATGATTAAGCTCTTAACTGCTATAAAGTAATGTGAAACATTAGTCTTCAGCCAGTCATTTGGGGCATGTCTCTTCCCCAATACTTGCTTGGAAATCTGGATGTGCAAAAGGTAGAAGAATGAGAATGGGTGAGTACAGTCTACTATTGAGTACCTCTATGTTGTTCATGCTTTGCACAAGTTAAATTACTAAAGTGAAGTACAGGCAGTGGAAAATCAAATCCATTGAATTTTTGTGTCTAGATGCTAGAAAGCACAAATTTCAATTCTGAACAGCTATCACCTTTGACCATATTCCTACCCCCTTTTTTATTTGCTCTTCACAAATATTCATGTGAACATATTATTGTGCCTAAGGATGTTTGGGGAATAGCCACTCTACAGAGGCATAGATTTGCATGAAAATAAGTATTTCTGCAATAAAACTGTTACTCAGTCCGTGTGTTTTTCCATTTTAAAGCAATTCAACTTAGCAGTCAGGAAACAGAAACAAACTATTAATGACCATTGGCATGCCCTGAGTAGAGAATGACAAACAACTCAAGCCATAAAATGATTCAGGATATTTTGGCTATCTGTCATGTAGTTCTAAATAATAATCATTTTCACAGAAATAAATCTATATTTACTGAATAGACCTCACTATGTTTACTATGAGTAATTTCCTCAGTTTTTCCAAAAGACAAAGTGATTTTTTTCATCTTCTGATACTGGAAGAATGTTATTAACCATCAAAAGTTTGTCTTTAGAACAATCTTGGCTTTCAAATTTTTGTGCTGCTTGCTTTCTGTGCTCCTGCAGGCTGCAAGTGTATCTCTTTAGGTCATCACTTTCATTCACTGAGGTGCTGGAAGTAGAGCAGGACATTAGTGTTTGTATTGATAAAATGCATTTTCAGTACCTCTGTTAAAATATTAGGACTGCTGGTCAGGAGTGCTCAGACTTGTTCCAGAATTTTCAGTTCACAGCTGAAAGTACAGGCTATTTGATATCGATGCACATGGTGACATCTTTGATGGGTAAAATAGTGTCTTTTTGCTATGCTTGTGGGTAGCTGTAGAAATATATTTACAGCTCAGTGACTGGATTTGCAAATCTGTTTCTCTTTCCATTTACAGCATGAAAAGTGGTGTAATATTTGTTTCTGTTTTAAGAAGTCAATGGTCTGATAAACATCTTTTTCCTTTCAAGTGGGAAGAGAGAGCAGAAGATATTCCCTAAATATGTGTTTTAGAGAAACCTAAATTGCATCTGATTAGCTTTTCATTAAATTAATAGGAGGCCATCCTTTGTGAAGCAGACAAGTTTATTTCCTTGTAAAATGTGGGGATGAGATATTTCTCTAATTTGCCCTTTAGCTCTGCTTTCATGGAAATCTATTTTTTACTGCTTGGAGATTTTAAATATTTCCCAGATCTATTTTAGAAACTGGATAAACCTCATTGTCTTCCTCTTGAATTTGCTACTCTGAAACTGGATCTAGTGATGAACAAATGTACTTTGTATGCTCTTGGCACTGCCAGTAACAGCTTCAAACTAAAAATTACTTTTTAAACACCAGGCTCCTGTGACCATTATACTGCTATTAAGCTCTCTGGCACAATCTTTAGTTTTAGTCAGGCACAGCTGATGGTAACTTTTTTTTTTTTTTCTTTTTTTTTCTATTTTTTTTTCCTTTATGCTCTATTTTATGATGCATGTTCCCTTTTTCTCCCAAAATCAATATTTCACTCACAGTATATTGAAAAAAAACCAAACCAAAAAACCATGGACATATTAAAGGTGTATATGCCTGATCAAGTTAGAGATTTTACTTTATCTGTAAATAATTGAATTTCTGTTTGGCTCAGCTCTTTACACCTTGGTGGAAAAAAACTATACTGACAATTTTCTGTTCCTTTCAGTGTCTGTCACGCTGTAAAAAAGGCTGCAACATCAGCAGGCCCAGCAATCCAAAACCTTTTAAAGGAAATACTTGAAAAGGCAAAGCCAGCTGTCTCTCCCAAAGTTTGCCCCTTGGCTGTCTGAAGGAGAGAAAATAAACTGGAACACTGTTGCCAGCCTGGCCATTCTAGTCATCTTCTAAAATGATCCTTGGGGTCATGACTATCTCAATTGACATCAAAATGCAGGTGAAGATCTCTGATATGTAGTAGAAGAGGGATGAAGCTGATGAAGCTCAGATGGGAATTGGGAAGTATATACTTTGAAAGGACAACTTTCCATCCCTCTGGGACTGGTACTGCTGGTTCAGAATACCTGAGAATCAAGATTAAAATTCATTTTTCCATTTTAAATTCACCATGTCTGAAAGAAAAGGAATCTAACACTTACCTTATGATTCCAGAGGGCAGAAGCCTAATGCTTATAACAAGCAAAGTAATCATGCAAACAATTATATAATTTTATGTTCTCCTTTTTTTTTAAGTGTGATATTTCAACTGCTACAAATTATACCACTAAACTGAATGAACATGATGTAACTGAAGATTTAAATATTAACATGGGATGATTGTGTGGAAAGAACAGGTGCTATCAGTAACATATTGAATTTCCATAAATAAGCATTTCCCAACCTTTGTGGTAACACAGCCCAAGTAGTACCATGATGTTACTAAAAATACTCATCACTCTCAGCCTTCTTGATCTCAATTTTTGTAGTTTCCTGTGGCTGCAAGGGCGTTCTCTGTACATCATGGCTTGCTTTGAAAGTCTAAAACACAAAAGTAATTTATATTTTGTGTAAATATGCAGAAAAAAACTCCTTGCAACTTGGAATTCTAAAGGGTGAATGAATTTCTGTCCACACAGAAATTAACTGCTGTTCTGCTTCTGAGAGTACTTTATGTCAGATTTCATCCTTGTCAATGAAAAAAAGATGATGCTTTCTTTAATGTCACTAGACTCCAAAACTTAAGAAAGTTGTGTAAAAAAAATAATTGTTTTTATTTTGGAGTTTCAGGTCATTTACCTTGTTTAGCATTAGTTTGGATGAGATTCTTATTTTTAGAAAAAATGGAATCGGTAAGTAAAAATGTAGAGTATACAAAAAGAACTTTTATTTATTATTTTGAGCTCAAATATTTCTATTTCATTGCCTTCCTTCTAAATACTGGCCTTTAATTGTAACAATACTTTACTACTAGTAAAGTAAGGTAATTTCTGTAAGTTGTTATTGTTTCTACTGGAAAGTAAGTAGACAATAGTATGACACTGTGCAGCAGCTGTGATATGCTCTAGATATTCCATACATATTCTATCAGCACTTTTTTTAAATACCATTATACCAGGTAAAATACTAATCTGGTGTTATACTAAAATAAAGAGGTATCTAACTTCTTTTTACTATCACTGACCATTAATGTTGTATTTAAATTTCTTGTCATTACATAATGTGGTGTGGTGTTTTTTTAATCTGGTATGTAACAATAACCTTCAAGATTTTGCATTTATATTGCTGATATAGACTGTCAGATTCAATTTTTTTGGGGGTAAGGAATTTATCAGAAATACATCTATATTCTTATATATAAGAATAATAAAACCAGAAAAACATAATTGATCTTACAGTATTGTACTGATACTACTTTTAATGCTAAAGCAGATTCCAGAGTTTTTGAAGCCAGCTTTTATGGTCTTGAATATTTTATTCCAACACTGAAGTAAGGTTTAGTTCACACACATCAATGGTTTTAATGCAGCAGCCTTTTCAACTGTATCTAAGACATAAAAATTCTTTAGCTTGCTTTGGAGGCTTATTCAACATTGTGAACTTGAGCTCAGCTGAATCACAATGTGACAATGCAAAGCAGCCTACAGAAAACTAAATTAAAAATATAAATAAAAAATGCACAGCTGAGGCCATCATGGAAAGTTTGCCTTATATAGAAATAAAATGTTGGAATACTTGAATAAGTTATTGTTCCATGAAGAATTTTATATTTTTCTCTTCCAATTTATTCAGAAATTTAGCAAAAGCTGAAAAATATTCAGCCTACTGTTTTTCTGGGATAAGACTAAAAGAATTAAACTGTGAACTCTGGGGTCTCTTCCTCTGCACTATCAGTGATTTGCCAGGAGGTCTCTCAGTCTCTGGAGGGTGTGTCTTGTTATCAGCTCATGAGGACTATTATATTTGAGAATACATTCACTATTCTGTAGGTATTTACTTCTTTATCTTATCATTAATGACAATTACAGGTCCTTCCAAGCACTGAATACTTCCTTAATAATGTGTAGGTCTTATTGCTCTCTAAAGCTACCTGAAAGGAGGTTGTAGTGAGGTTGGGGTCAGTCTGTTCTCCCAAGTTATAAGTGACAGGACAAAAGGAAATGGCCTCAGATTGCACCAGGAGACGTTTAGGTTGGATATTAGGAACAAATTCTTCACAGAAAGGGTTGTCAAACACTCAGAGAAGTGGTGGAGTCACTGTCCTGGTGGTATTTAAAAGCAATGTAGATGTTGTGATGAGGGACATTGTTTAATGGTGACCTGGCAGTGCTGGGTTAACAGTTGGACTTGATGATTTTAAAGGTCTTTTCCAACCAAAATAATTCTATAATATTTAAGTCTTTACTCCATCCATAAAGCCACCTTTTTTTAACAGATTAATTTACAGGACATGGATTAACTCGGCTGGAGGAAGAGTATGATTTACCAAGAGGCCAGAAGGGGGAGTAGTTGCTCTAACGAATACACAGTTATTACTGAAGATGTAAAGTATTCTCTATAGCCACATTTTTGATGCTTGCTTCCTTTGTTGCCAGAGGAGGGTTTAGTGTACAGCACTATACTTCATAATGATGCAAGTATCAGAACTGTAGGTTTCACTAAATGGCTGACAGGGAAAGGGAGAAATGGTGACAGTGAAAGATACAGCCCACTGGATAACACCAATGTGTCTTCCTCCCAGAGATACCACCTGAAAGGAGGAGACAGCATGTGGTGTTTTCGAAAAGACTCAGTCATATGGCAAACTGTATCTGTGACTTCTTGGTGAGGAATATAAATTCCATATCTTACCATGTTCAAAGATGAAAGGAAACTGTGTACATCATTTGAAAGGTGAGAAAGGACCTGAAGCTGAGTTCCATGACATAGAATGAGAGAGAAGATCTGGGAACAGCATCTAGAAGCTCTTGGAATGATGTATGAGGACCATGATTACTACTATAGCATTTTCTAAAATTTTCCCTACACAGGACCATGGAAGAGAATGAAGGGCTATGAAATGAGAGCAAGCGTTTCCTATTCCCTGCTCAGAGATCCTTTCTGCAAAAACTAAACACTTTCTGTGATGTCTGAGAAAGAAGAAAGTTATCCTGAGCAAAAAAACCCCATCCATTGTCTTCTCCCCAGCATAACTAAAAGGCTATAAAGAGTAGATTTCATTGCAATATTATAACACAGATTTTGGTTGGTTGTGTGTTTATGCCCAGAAACTAAGACTTCACTATAGATCATGTAAGTAACATGTATTGAGCTACTGAAAATGAAATATTTTTTTCAATTAAAAACTGAATGGTTTTACCTAATGCATGTCACTGAGATAAATTCTAGTATATAATGTACACTGTTGTATCAAAATAATAGCTATACCACAAATAGTGATAGATATGAAAATACTCATTTTCTTGTTATTAAGATATCTCTCTGAAAAAGAGAAGAAAAGAATTTCTCTTGTTCTGTTTTATATATATATCTTTTCCTTAATATTAATTTCAAATTTAAATGTATTGTAATTACAATATTGTAACATAATGAACAGCTCATTATTTTGAGGATCTGATTCTGCTTTTCTATTTTTCAATAAGCATTTTCTTACTAAACTTACGCAAAAAATCCTGAACTGATCCTCGAACAATCTCTGATGGCCTTCATTTGCTGAAACATGGCAAGAAAGATTTAGGTCAACTCACCCTGAACTATCATGTTGTGGTTGTTGTATTACTTTTGCACCTTTCTTTCTCTTAAGAGCTAGTAATGATCCCCATTCACTGTTCCCCATTAGTATTTGTATAAAGTGTAATTTTTTTAGTGTAAGTGGTTATGAACTGATATGTAAACTTGTAACTTCTTCCTTATTTCTAGTCTGCAGCAGAAATTTGTCATGAGTAAATGCTTTGTTTATAACAAATACCAGCTAGCTACTGGATTTTTATTTGCCTGTAATAACTAGGACAACAGTGTTTCTGGGGTGACCGACTATAGCTGTCAAATATTCTTTTGGAAGAAGTGATCACATTTCTCAGCCCTGGAAAACTATAATATAACGTCAAGGAGGTTTCAAAAGGTCATGGATGCTGTTTCACTAAGCTACAAAGAAGCTGATAAAGCAGAGTGTTGGTCTAGCAGAAATGCTTCCCAGAGGGAAGTGTTAATCAGACTATCCTTGGCAGGTAGAAGGGCAGTGGAGAGAATGCTTGGAGGAGAATGTCTCCTTGGAATGGTAACATCATAAAACCTTTTGTTTTTAAAGCTTTAGGTATGAAAGCAACTAGCTCTTTTGTAGAAAGTGCTTTGGAATATAAATCTTTTAATAGAGATTTGTAAACTGTTAGATTTTTTTTTTTAAGAAACCATACAGAGTTTAATCTTATGTCTGTGCCATAGAATTCTTTTATTACCATCTGTCAAGTAGTAATAGATTCTGAGCTCTTTTTTCTTTTTTTTTTTCTTTTTTTTTTTTTTTTTTTTCTTCCTTTGAAGAAACTGGTTATTTTCTTTCTTTTGAAAAGAAAGAAAAA
>JAAGNO010010845.1:7536-29039 GCA_033439905.1 Ceryle rudis
TTGCCAGCTCTCAGTGCAAAGCACAGCACTGGGAGGGCTGCTATGGGGAAAATCAACTCCAGCTCAGTCAGACCCAATACAACATGTAATGTCCAACTTCATAATTGGTTAAGTCTATGACAGATGTGGCAGATCTACAGCTGCATTACTTGAAGATATGATTTTTCCTTAAGGCACCCCAAACCCGGTGGTGATTTCAGCATCTTAAGCACACATATTACCAAAGCAAAAAGGATCTTCCCTGAGCTTATAACAAGTAAAGTCATGGAAGGCTAATAATAATTAAAAGTGAGAGTAAATCCTACCTTTATTATGATCATTAGTCAGCCAGCGGTAAATTTCATACTGAGGCAGTCAGAACTGTTTGCTCAGATATGCTGCTGCAAGGAGAAGCCACCTACCATAGCAGACCTTATACATTCCTTCTGGAACACATGGAAATATAATTGAAGTCTGACACTGAGTAAGTAGTCTAATGGCTACTATCTGATGATGAATAAAAGTCTGCCCACAAAGCTCATCAGGTGGACTGTAGTGGCTTCTTAACAATTTACTATCACATTACACAAGAATGTAAGGCAAAGGGAGAACATAGATACAAACAAACAAAAACATGCTTTAGAAAGGCAGGGTTCAATTACTTGGGTTGAATTTTGCCTAATCTCTATGCATGCTACAGAAGTCACTGCAGAGCAATAGATGAGGCACAGAGAGAAGAGAAGATAAATTATGTGCCAGTCAAAATATGCTTTTGAAGAAATTTTGGAATCTTTATTATGAACGTCTGAAATAATACTCTTTTTTAATTGCCTTACACATTTATCCAATGGCCCACTCCTGATTTCATCACCTGTGTTTAGGATCTTGCCTCAAAGACCTATCAACCTCTTGGGAGATGTTTCTTCTTCTCAGCTTTAAGTATATAGAAGGAGTTGAGGACAATGACTCCACACTCACTAAACTATCCCAAACACTATGGGACATACTGCATATATATATCTACAAAGTGGGCAGCATCTTATACACTTCACAGCATATTGCTGTTCTTGTGTGCCGTCGTCCTTCCCCCACCATGTGAGGAGGTTTTAATTTAAAATTGATTTTTCTAAATGTTCTTTTGCATCACTAGCTTGTTAAAATCTCTTAGGGTTTCTCACCTTGGAAGTTCACTGCAGATGTATGTATTCAGAAACAAGTATCTTCCCCTTTTACTAAATAAATAAACAAAGTTTTAGTTTGTGGTTTTCAGACTGTACTGAGAGCTGTCCTTCCAGAGGTCTGACAGACCTTTTGTACTCCAAAATAGCCCTGTCTGGTAAAGAGGGGGGTGAGAGATTTCAGATGACATCCAACATATGCATATTTCTAGGGAGAAACAGTGCAAAGATGTGGTTTTTAACCCAAGGGCTTATGAAAGTTCATAGTGCTTGGCACCCTCTCTCTCACTGATGCAGTGAATGGATGCAGTGAATGTCACCAGCCATGTGACACACATCTTGAGAAGTTTTGAACAGAAATGACTGGGACATGGAAAAAGTACTCAGGAAAACTCAAGGCTGGAGGTCACTGCCTCTCACCAGACCTGTATAGTGGAGAGGTCTTAGAAAGCATCATCCCGGTAGTGGCCATCCTACCATCCTACCATCAACTCATTCAGCTTTTTTCAGCTGTAAGCTGAAGAAGCAACACCAGGACAGGGAAGATCCTGCAGCATGCCCCATCTCTGTGTCTCCTGGGCATCGGGTTGCCTTCAGGCAAGGGATGTTTTGCTTTTGCTGGGTGGCTGCCAAACCTCCCTCCTCTCTCTGCTCCCCTGAAGTGTCTGTCCCTCCCTCCTACACAGCCCTGTGCACCCAGCTGTAACCTCCTAGCCTGGAAAGCATGGTGCTGCCATGGCTAGGGACAGTCTACAGGCTTTAAACTAACTGGCAACACCTCAGGACCTGTCAGACTTCATCTGGACTTGCTTTGACCTGCCTGGAATGGTGTTTTAGCTTGTTTAGCTGTAACAGCAGTTTTCTAATGTCCAGGTGGCTATTGCTTAGTTAACTTTTGCTTAGCCCTAGAGCTCTGCAAAATCATATGGCAGAATCATATGGTATAACCATATGGCATAAAAATTTTGATACAGCCAATAGTAACAAGATGATAGTCTGTATTATGACATATTTATAACCCTAGTATAATGATGTAGGAGGACAGTAGAAGCCTCCAAAGTGGGGGCATGGGATGCTGCCCAGAGAAGTACAGACACAGGATGATAATCGAAACTTCAAGATGATAACTCATTCACTGGTGGTGAACAAGCTGGGGTCAGACACAGCTCCAGGATGGTTAGGATGTGGGGATGGTTCTGTAGACCTATGTCTGGGCAGGGCAGGGCTGTGGGGAGCTGGAGACCAGTCCTGCTGCAGCACCTCTGGGACTACTTGCTTCTTTTAAAAGGAAGGCTCATGACATAACACTGGAGATGAGGAGTAGATTTGTGCGGCTGGTTTCCTTGTGTAACAATTTTAAACCATTTTATTAATAGGACTTATTTTATATTAATTAGATTATTTAAGTGGTGAATATTTGTGTATTGTAACTGTACTAGTACTATTTGTGTGTTGTATATTAGATCGCATGTTAAGATTTTAATTAGACTAAAAAATTCTTGCTTTGTGTGTTTCCCCTTTGCCAGTAACAAGATTTTTCACAAAACCCCTCTCCATCAGTCCTCCCCTTTCCCCATTCCTCCTTTCCTTTTTGCTCTGATGCCATTTCCCATCTCCCGTTTACTTCTCACTCATCAACACCCAATGCCACAGTGATGGGCCAAAAGCATTTTTGTCCTAAGGGCAGTAAGATGCCACACAGAGGTGTGTTCTTAAAACTGATAGCCCCTGACCTCAATATGCCTGTCACTGGCACACCATGAACACAAGACTTGCAGAGCTGACCTCCCCCCTTATCCTGCTATGAAGCTGGGCAGCAATGGGGCCTTTCCCGCCATAACCCTACACAAGAGACATAAGGGGATGATGAGGGGAAGTGGTACAAGGTGGGGAAGAACCATCATGGTAGGCTGCAGGTGACAAGCACATCAGTAAAAAGGGTCCCATGCAGCAGCTCAGCATCACGGTCCATCCCCACCTCTGCATCTGACCACCACCAAAAGCAGGAGGAACCTGAGCTGCCTTTCCTCCTGACCCATCACAGGGCTTCTTTTCAATGAGCTGAAGAAAGAAATCAAGCTAATCACTCTGTTTGTTTACAGAAACATTTTCACACATCTTTTGTGGTTCCAGGTTTTAAAAAGGGTGAGATTTTCAAGGCTGGGACTTGTCTATCCATATATACATACACAGTGCCTAGCACAGCCAGGACCCTGTGCTGAGAAAAGTCTCTGTATCCTACCAAAACAGGCAAAATAATAACAAAAATAATGTCTGTTCTTCCCTTTTACACAAGCCATGTTAAAAGAATAAGTAAGCACTTGGCCAAGAGAAGAATTTCTTCTTCCTCTGGAGTGGTGTCAGCCAGCAGAATTCACCACTCCAAAGGGCAGAGACACCCAGACTGCTGTTGAATTTAAAAAAGGGGGGTTGAATGGTCTTGATCAGGCGATGCTTGTGACTGGTGCAGCTGTATGGACACAAAAGGAAAAACTGAGAAGGACTGAAACTCTTATAATGTGACACGGATGACTTAACCCTGAGAACAAACAGACTACGGATTGGGAACACACTCACAATACAGATATTTCTGGACTATAAGGAAAATAGGAAGAGAAGGAATTGAGTTAATCCCAAAGTAAAATAAACAATCAAACAGTTACTGGAAATAACCGAATAGATAATTTGGGAAACTCCCTGGAGGGGCTGAAAGAGCTTTCAGATTCACAACCACAAGACAGCAATACGTCCCAGAAATGTACACAGTGAAGAATTGCTACCCTACCTGGTCTAACAGAAGCCTATTTTGAGGATTTGTAACCCACAAAGTATTTGTGGATTTGCGGTATCTGAAAAAGCATTACAGGTTTACAATGTTTTTTTTTTCCTTGTATTTAAAACTTTTTTGATGGAGGTGAGGAAAGTGAACCTTGGATGCCCAGAACACCCCTCCTTCTCAGTCTGAAAACAAAAGCAAAGCCCACACAAATAAGATGGTCAAAGGGGTTTCCACCCTAAGACCCCAAATCTGTTTTGAAAATAAAAATGCTGAAGTGCTCTTATTTCCATAAACTTCTGGTCCTTTTCTCTTTGTCTTCATTGAAAAGTGAAACTTATTCCTGATTTGTTTTGATAACAGTTGTACAAATTATTTTCCTCCCTTCTTTTTAAACATATTCACACGCTGTACAAGCTGCAGGAAATGGCAATAATTTTGTGTAACACTGCCTCTAATGTTCCCTTAAAATAGAGGCTCCCTAACGTTTTAAAATGGTGTTGTGTCTCCATTAAAAAAGAAACTCTCTAAGGTGTCTTATATGCACACCATAGCTAAATGGAGTAAGAATAAGAATAAGCATATCTCAGATTTCTTTTTAAATCAACACAGACTTTTATAGTTCTAGAAGAAAGTGCAGGTCTGTGATGACAGAGCATAAGCAAGCAAGCTCTGTTTTTGCACAGGCATGTGCAAGAGGCTGCTCTCCCTTAGTGAGGCACTATGGCCAGCTTTGCATTTCTCTCTTGTTCTCTGCCTCCAAATTCTACCCTGCCCTCTGGAGAAAGTGAATTGCTATATGGAGAGTGAGACACGCAGTAAAGATTTATTCAGGTGTAATTACAAAACACTCTAAGATAACAATTGTTATAAAACTGAATCCAAAGTTGGCTGAAGCCAAAAGGATATTTTCAATTTATGGGATATTGGAGCAGGCCCATACATACTGCAAAATTACTCTTGAACTTTACATAGTAAATGACTTTTGCAACTGATAAATCAGGATACACGCTGTTCTGTGAAACTTGAATTAATTATCCCTTCATGTACCTTTGCTCTGTATTATTACAAAGCGATATTCTTGTTATCCTCATGTAAGTTAGAGGCTGGTAAATTATCATCACGAAGTCTGCAACAACTGAAAACAAATCAGGAACAATGGCTTGAGCTTCCCTGTCTGTGAGAACAGGGCAAATGGCAAAGACTGTTTTTCAGTGCTGAGTTGAACATAACATATATAACATCTGACAGCAGCTCCAATCAAATCACTATAGCACGGAGAGACAATACTCCCCCAGTGTTGGGCTCTGTGTGCTGAGAGTAATTTTCAATTAACTTTCCTCATTTATGAGGTAGATGCTCGAGCCATTTTGAAGGAATCCAAAAGCTGAGTGGTAAATGAAAAATTCTCTTGTGTGCTTCATTCAATGCACTTCTCCCAGGAAGAGCAGGGAGAGACAGTTTGATAGCTTATTTCTTTAGTGGAGACACAGACAAATGTGTTATGTTACCCCATCTTGTCAGCACTCCATTCATTTGCAATTGAACACACACAATAGGTCAGGTTGTCCTAATGGGGACATGGGAGTATTCATGCAACTCCCTGTGCAGTTCCCCTGAGAAGATACTGGCCAAGAAAGCAGAAGGTTTTAAAGAAAAGAAAAATCGTGGTTATGAGTGAATCTTCTCAATATGGGGTTAACTCCCATTGGAACTGATGTTACCAGCACTGACATATACTCCAGCATGTGGGCTGGGTGAATTTTCCCATTTCAGGGAGATACAAACTTCTCCAGCTCAGATTGTGGGCTGTTTTCTCCAGACAACAGTTTGCCCCAGACTCTAGCTGATGGTCATTCATGGCCAAATCTGAGATTTGATGGACTGAGTTCTTGTTTACTCTGCTAAAGCAGTGTAGTTGAACCATTTAATTCACTTTAATGGATATTTTATTTATTTACGCTTACTTGAACGCCCTGTAAAACTGCAAGAATTGGGGTAAAAGAGGCTTTAATGTCATGGATAATGAGAAAACTACAGATTCAGATAGTAATTCTGTTATCTCAGGATGCTCAGAGACTTGCACAGATGAGTTCTGAGTATCTCCAAGAAATGAAAGTTCCACAACCTGTCTGTGTCCGTGCTCCTATGTTGACCAATGTCATGGTGATTTATTTTTTCCTTCATCCACTTGGAGTTTCCCACATTCCAACCTGTGCCCATGCCTTCTCATCTTTCCTTTGTGTACCTCAGAACCATGTCTGACCATGTCTGACCCTGTCTCCTCCATACACTTTTGTTAGGTAGTTATAGACAGCAGTAAGACCTCCTCTAATCTTTCTCCTCTTAGGGCTGAAGAAACCCAGCTTCCTCAGACTCACTTTGTACATTGTATCACCCAAATAAATCATATTAATGACCTTTCACTAGATTCGCTTCAGTTTATCCATATTGCTCTTATACTTAAGGGCCCAAAACCAGACACACTGCTCTAGACATAGCTTCACAAGCATTGCTGGAGAAGAAGAATCACTTCTGATCTGCGGTTACCTTTTTGTTACTACCACCTAGTAGTAACAATCTCGGCCTCCTTTTCCCTGGGGCATGCTGCTGATGCATGCTCAAACCTTGCTGTCTACCAGGACCCCCAGGTCCTTTATGGAAAAGCTGCTCCATGTCCCAGTCAGTCCTCAGCTTTGTTCACAGCTCTACAGACCTAGAGGTATTTCATATGTGGTCATATTTTTCAAGTATTTGAACATTAAATTCAGCTATTGTTTTTGCATTTGATTTTAAGGAACTCGGAGTGGGGTCAATGTGTGTCCATTGCTTCAGTCTAGCTGCTGTGTAACCTTGGTTCGAGTGCCTTCTATTCTACACAATAATAACAGTAATAATATGGTATTGTCTGCAAAATCTGGGAGTGAGTAAAAGAATGTTGTGGTTTGAGCTAGAACAGAACTAATTCTGTTCACTGAGTTTATTTTTCAGCTAAGTCTCTTTTAAGTAGCTGCATTTTCTGAAGCAAACAACATATTTTTGTGGGCAGTGTCTGCTTCTAGTAGTGATAAAGCTTGATGTTTATAGTTACCACCAAAGGCTGGTATGCAGAATGGCTCTTGCTTATACTTGCTCCTGTGCAGACCAAGGTCACTCCTAAATCTTGTGTGCCACTTTGCAGGGTGCAGTCAGTAAAAGACCACACCTGCAGGGAGGAGCAGACAGGACAGGTGACCCTAAACTGACCAGCAAGGTATTCCATCTCATAAACATCATATTCAGTATAAATAGGCAAAAACTAGAACACGGGAAGTTGCACCTAAACATAAGATATTCACGGTCAGGCTTGATGGGACTCTGAGCAACCTGATTTAGTTAAAGATGTTCCTGCTTAATGCAGAGGGGTTGGATTAGATGACCTTTACAGGTCTCTTCCAACCCAATGCATTCTGTGATCCTATGATAAGGAAAAACTTCTATGAGGGTGTGGGAGCACTAGAATAGGTTGCCCAGGGAGGTTGTGGAGTCTCCTCTGTAGACTCAAAACCTGCCTAGACACATTCCTGTGCAACCTGATCTAAGCAAACCTGCTTTAGCATGGGGGTTGGACTACGTGATCCCCAGAAGTCCCTTCCAACCCCTATCATTCTGTGATTCTGTGATAAAGCTGAGGGATCACAAGGGTTAAGCTCTCTTCTTCAGTGGCTAGCATCTGAATTCATTCTGCCTTCAATCCTGATCCATGCATTCCCAAAGCAATTCCAGAATCCCGATCCTGAATCTGGTTCCTGTCTGCTGCTGAGTCCCAGCCTGGGACTGCCCCAGTGCCTGCCCACAGCACAGTGCTGCTGCTGATGTAATTGCTACCAGGGCGGTTGGGTTTGATATTGGTTTTGCATATATTTGTTTATAGTTAATCTTATTATTATTATTTTCATTAAGTCTGTCTCAGTTTTCTTCTCTAATCCATAAAGCTTAATCCTTTATTCCCTTTCTGTTGCCTCTGGGGAAGGCATCCATCTAGTGGCCAGCCCAGCCCTAACCCTTGACAAAGAAAAATAACAAGAAAAAAGACAATATATGAGCTCTTCTTACCAATATTACATTATGATTATTGCTTATATGGTCTATTATTATTATAGTAATGCTATAATCCTAATATAAAACCCCAGTGTAGGAAACCAGTTCACAAAAATCTTTGGGAGCAAAAACAATTCATATCAGTGAAAGCTGTTTTGGACTTCGGTTTCACTAACTACTGCGTCCATTTAACTGTAACCCTTCCAGCTCTTCTATCTTTACTTAAAATACATACCCAAGATGTAATTAATATATTGAAGTAAAATGAAAACATGGTGAATTCATTCCCATGTCCAACCTCTCTCTCCCTCATCCATAAGCTTCTTAAGACCACCAACAGTGATTTGAGGGGCCTTCTCCCTGATCATTACCACTAGAATTCTCTCTCCTCATATCCCAAGAGCTTTATGACCCAAACTTGCTTTTGCAGTTCCCAAGTCCCAAGGCTTGAATTCTCTTTTCTTTTTCCAATCACCAGATTTCTGAAGTCTTCTGGCTATGAAATCCGGTTTACTATACCTCCCCATTCTACACCAAAGTTTATGTTGCCAAGTTAGGGTATGTTGCTGGGCTGCATAATTGTAATGCAGAACTGCTGCGTGGAGGCATGGTAGTGTTACTGTCAATTAATTTCATAGTTCAGCATTAACTTGATTCTCTGCGTATGAATAAAATTCTTTTGCTGCCCAACACAGGAACAGTCTGTAGTTCAAAGCATGTTTAGCTAGTGAAACTACATTCATTTTATGGAGTAACAGCTATAACAGAATGAAGACCTTTTTAATAGTAGGCCTGTTTTTCAATAGGAAGGCTTTTGCCATATCAACATCTTTTCATAAAATTTTATTTTCATATGGGGAAGATTTCATTGTTCCTATGAAGACTTTATGGGCTAAGGGTTAGAGTAAAGTGAGACGGAGCTCAATTAACTGATGGCAAGATATAAGATTTTTATTGTATATCTCAACATTCAATGGAAATAACTCATAGTCCTCCATCATCATTTGTCAACAAGCGATCTGCTACATTTTTCATCCTTATTCATATACTTCATTTTTACAATGTTATATTGACCTTATCCTTGTTCTAGTCATCAAATTCTATCCTTAAGATATTTAAGGATTTAAAATATTAAGAGTTGTTGCAGTAGACCATTTTTTTCAGAGGTTTTATTGTCTTATGCCAGAGGAATGTGATTTTTAATGACCTGCACTTTAAATTATTTCTCACTTGTAGGCACCTTTGACCATATAATAATAAAAATGAGGTACGGGTCTCTTCCTGGATCCCGGGAGGAGAGCAATAAACTCTAAAATAGCTAACTACTTATAGTATTACTGTTTGAAGTAAGAAATTGTGGGAATATACCCAAGAAATTGCACTTGATTTCTCATTAAGTTGCCTAAATTATAGTATGATTTATTTCACCTTGTTAAGGCTCATTCTTGGGTTTGGGTTTGTTTTGTTTTGTTTGGAACCCTGTATTCTAATTTGTAAATGGAAAAAGTTGGCTGTCAGGAATGTTTTTATAGGTCACAACAGGGGGTAATTTTAAATTGCCTTTTCTACCAATGAGTCATCTTTTGGACTCATATGAAGATCTGCAGATACCTTCTTCTTTCTACCAATAGCCAACACTTTGCACCCCATGGATTCCAGGCCCCTGTTGTCCCAGCTGCACTTATTACAACAGGAAGTTTGTCTTTAAGGTAGAGATATAAACCAAAAAATAGCTTGTTTAGCTTACAGAAATATACATCCAGAAAGTATTGAGCTTCTAAACTAGTTTCTGGAAAAATAAGGATCCCAACAAGAATATTAAAACTTCATTTGGACATTTTTTTAAAGAAGAAAAAAATGTTTCAAAATAACAAAAATAGCTTATATAGGTAAGTTATGGCTATGTTCTAGTTGATTTGTTGATTTGCAATAAATTTAGATTAAAAAAATTTAAAAATTAAATTAATCCTGGTTTATCCTCATATAATAATTTACAGTGCTTTAGAAATATCTTAACAGAATATTTAACTATATACAAAACTTAATGAAAGAGAAAGCAATTATCCGTCCCATTCCATTGCAGGAAATAGATACCACACATCCCTTAAATATTTATTCGTGCTATAAAAATAAGTGAAAAGACCATATGCAAAATTCGTATCAGGCCCAGTGCCTATATTTCAGGTAATTACTATGAAGAATCTTGAGATTAAATTCTACTATTAATTTGAAACATCTTTTGACAAAACACAGTATGAGTATCAATATGTATTTGCACACTTTCTTAATAGTTCTTTTTAGAACACAGGACACCTGTTCATGAGACAGTAAGAACTTAACCCGATGAGCACAAGCTGGTGTTCCCAAATACAGCGTGTGTTCTGTCTGGAACAGGCAGAGGCCTTTGATACCAAATTGCAAAGAGGTAAGATTGAAGCAGAAACTTGTCCATGAGAGCAGTATTTTTAGTTGCAGAATAAGAAGCTGGAGGTTCAAAGTGACCTTGTGGCTCTCCATGATACTGTAGCACACATGGCACGCTTCACCAGAACATCTTAGAGCAGCCAGAGCAAGTACACGAAGCCCACGTGGAGGAGGTACAGAAGGACAAACAGTTGTGGGCACACCAGTATTGCCTTTATAGCTTGCTTCAAATGTGATTTATTTTACTATATTAGTTTAGCATGGGATGTTCCAAGCGACTGAGGGCCTTAATTTAACCATAAAACAGAAACTGAATGGACACAGAGTCTGCCTGGAATGAGGGGAATGTGTCAAAGGGGTAAGATTTTCTCTTTCTATCTGCACTGAATCATTGGGAAACTCCCAGCTAGTGTGCTAATCAAACTGCCCTCCATCAGCTAGGATTTGCACACTGGATAAGCCTCCACACCTCTTGAAAGTTTTATCACTTTATTAATAACTTTATTCACTATATGCAGATATATTAATACATCTACAGGCTTCAAAACCAGACTCCTCTTCTGACAAACACTGAATATGCATTCTCACTCCTATTACTTTCCTTTGGGAAGTGTTCTGCTACAAGAGCAAAGATGACAGAATCTGTCCCACTGTAACAATTTGTTTATAGTCAAATAGAAGAAAATATAAAGAATTCCATTTTACGGAAGCTCCATGAGGCAGACAGTAAGTGATTTGACAAATTACACAGAAAACACGAGAAAAAATGGTGAAAATAAACAGCAGTTCTGCTGACATCTCATTGACTCTATGGAGCCTTCCACAACTGATGACAGCCAGGTTTGTACTGGTAGTGGGTAGCAAAAGTTGCTGCCCACTAAGAAATTACCAGAGGTTGTGAGTTTCTTATCATAAATTCAAAATGGATAATGCATTTGTTAATGTTAATGTTATTTGTGTCATCATGGCTCCCAGAGAATAAAAATCCCATGACACTGAGATCATGGGAAAGATTGAAAATAACTCCCTTCACAAGTGAATAATAAGACTGGAATCTTTGAAATGTCTTTGAGGGTAGACGATTTTATATTTAAAATATAACAAGCTATCTCAGAAAAAAGTTGATAGCTAGAACAGAATCTTTGGTGAAATTGCTAGTTGTAAACATTGCAAATTATACAGTCGAGCTGTGAAATATTAAAATTATTAAATATTTTTAGTTTCCTTGTAACTTTGAGCCCTTAAGGTGAACCTGGGTTCGTATTTTATTTTTATCTCTGTGAGACCTAATAACTTTATAAAGGTGAAGTTTGAGCTTCTTCAAGATCTGAAGTATCAAGTAAAAAGGTGAAATACTGGAAGTTTGACAATGAAGCTGCAACAGTCAGTAGTGCTGTTCCACTGTTGATAGCCAAATAGGAGGGTGGGTATAAAAGCAAGGGAAAAAACAAAACAAAACAAAACAAAAGCAGTCTTTGCTTTCTTTCTTAAACTATCATACAAATATCAACCAGTAGAGTTCTCTTGCTGGCCTACTACAAGGCAGAAAAATCAATGTAAAATAAATGCAGTAAGAGCTGTGGGGTTGGTCATCAGTTATTTTTGCTTAGCACTTCCCCTTTTTTACCTCCTACTGACTACAAAAATGGAGTAACTTGTAGGCTGCTGTATAGAATAGGTGATCTTCAAGCTGGTACCTGGTTCCTGGCATTGTCTCACCACCTGGAACAAAGCTGATTGCTTGTAAAGGAAAGATAAATCTAGTTTTCTGCAAAAGTCCCTTCACACAATGGTAGGCACTCTACTGCAAATGTAAATCTTGCATCAAACGTTTGCTTGAGCAGTCTCAGCATCAATCAGCAACTGCAGGGGATTATCTTCATCAGGATACATGGAAAGAAAGAAGAGGTTGTTACTGCAGGGAGTTGAATATGTAATATAAAAACTCTTGCTGTTAGGAAAGATTTACTTTTTCATTTCAATCAACTCAGTTCTGGTGGAAAAAAGTCCTTCAAAGAAAAGGTCTGGAGATGTATCTAAAATTGCTCAAACCGGGGAACTAACAACATCTCTTACCTAATGGCAAACTCCAAAGTCAGAGTCTAGGATATCATAAGGATCCCAAAATGTGTGGCGTTTTCTTGTTATTTTTGTGCAAGAACTTTTCAATGATTGGATGTCTGTTCATTCTAGATTGTAAATAAATCTCAGCAATCTTAGTTTACAGTTCCATGTTCCTGATATAAAATAAATTATTTTGTACCAGGAAGATGAGAGGAACATTCTACAGGAAAGACAGGTTACTTGGAAATTATATGACATCATTAAAAAATCTGGGATATCAGATATTTTCCAAATTATTCTGAATTATTTTCATTCAAGGGATTGTTACGTACCACTTGATAAAGGTAGGGAGAAAAGAAGGGACTGATGCACGTTTGGTGATTTCCTTGGTTTAAATTAAAGAGAGTTACACCATAGGTCCGTAACATAAGAAAAAAAGTTTAATTTTTAATCCTCTGAAGTGTAACAACTACAGTAACTAGGTATGGTGTTCTTAAATGAAAGAGAAGGTAAAAAGGAGAAAATGAGGAGAGAGAGGAGATGAGAGAGAGTGAAAGCGTAGGCAAAGTTCCAGATCACCAACCAGGGTTCCAGGGATGTCTTGCCTGGTTTGTTTCTTGAAGGGTCTTCGGTGGTCACAGAGACCCTGTATTTTATTACCCTTTGCCTGGTAGGCAACACATAGAAAAACCTGGCAAGGGGAGAAGGCAACTTATCTTCCAATGTACTTCACTCCTGCCTTAGCTGGAAGATGTTGTCCCCTGTTCTAACCTCAAGGCTGCTTCTTATGCCAGCTCATTCAGGTCAGAGTGTTCCTCACACAATGTTTGAGACATCAACTCATTTGGATCGGAGTTCAACGGGGGATAGAAAACACTTAACTGCCAGGACCAGCTACATGCCTTTTAGGAAGCAGCTAATGCACATGGAATTTATGTAGAGGGTGTAATAGTGGAGAATGTTTCTTCAATCCTCAACTGAGTATAATATAATATAAGCCCTTAACCTTTGGTAGATGAATGCATTTGTGATGAAATTACAAACATCACTGTCATGTCTCCACTCAGAGCAGGTATGAGAGCAGCAAAAGCAGCAGCTGCAAGACTCTGCATTCCCCCCAGTGCTCTTGCCATTTCTTTGCTTCTGTTCCTTTCCCTTCATGTCTTAACTTTCGGCTGAGACTGTCTACACAGCACCTAGCTAAAATTACTTTTTTTAATCAGCAGACATCTTAGAGAGGTGGACAAAAAAACTTCGCAGACTCACTAAATAAATGCCACCCTATCCCCAGATGGTAGTGTTGTATAATCACCAACTAACTGCCCGTTCTTCTGGGTCCTGTTATCTTAGGCTGACAACTAAGAATGAAGTTAACAAGATCATTTGCTTCCTACTTGAAGTTGATGGAAGATGCTTCTGGCAAGGTTTCGGAGGGTGCTTCAGAACCCCTAATTTAAAGGTGCCTTTGTTCACTTCCAACATTCTAATGCAAAACCACGTGAAATGTAAAACAATTAAGAGAGAAGAAAGGACTTGACAGAAGACAAAATTTGCAGCTGGACTTTTCCTAATTAACTCTCTTTGGGAGTGTGCCTATGTCAATGGTTTAGGTAAAGCTGTTTTATAAGTAAGTGGGTAATAAACACTCTACTTGGAAAGTCATTGAATGACTTCATTGAATGATTTTTTTTCTTTTTTTTTGTATGATAATGCAGAAATTATAAAGAAAATTAGCACTGCTTTGAGATTACTCTGATACTGAAAGTATCAAAGGAACATTACAAATGTCGATGAAGAAACAACGTTTTATTGCATGATTTGTAACACAGAAGCTGACCTCTTCCTGAAAAGAAGGTGACTTTTATTGAAGCCCTTCTACTGACTACAGTAACAGTTGGATACCTAGTGGTGGTACAAATCAGTCCAAATATGATGTAGGTCAGAGTCTATGGCGAAATCAGAAAAAAAAACAGCATTCACCTCTCTGGTCTTAAATACAGAGTTTTTCTTCTTGCAGGATAAAAAATAAGGAGTCTGCAAACTTACCCTCAGCAGTCCTAAGGTTGGCTGCCAATGGCAGTGCCAGGTCTCATTTAATGTTGCATTTCTGCACCACAGATGCATGTCCCACACTTTGGGAACTTCCACACTAGACTTGCAGCAAAATGTGGGCTGAAAATCACTTTCCCCATCTTCCTCCATAATATTTAGAAAAAATCTGCTGTTTGACCACATAAAAATTTCCACTGCTGATTGATTCCTAGGTCTGTTTGGCTAATTATAATTCCCCAACATATCCTTATGTGATTCACACCCATACATCTGCTCTAGCTTCAGCATATAATTGTTATTCCATACAGATGGAACAGTATTTATTCAAACAAGGGTGCTCTTGTGTATTTCTCCTTTTTTAGCGTCTCTAAAAAAAGTAAATCGGTCACAATCCACTACATTGTATGTGCATGTTTTTGTGGGGGAATAAAACCTAATTTTATTATCCTCTCAAAGGCAGCAGCTGATTACTAAAACAGAATAAATAAAAGAAGTATGTTAAATGGAGTACTGTACATTTGCATTAGAGACGGGACATTCCAGCCTTCTATAAAATATTGTGGCTAGTTAAAAAAGATTATTAGTTCTGTTATTTTCCATCATTGTTTTCCATCTTATAAAAAAAATATTTGCTGTCCTGCTGATCTGTTGCTACAGTACCAAAAATATTAGGCCACAACTCTGTGACACTGCAGGTCTTTTGACTCCTATGTTATCATTTTCTCCTGGGAGAAGCAGAAAAGATACTTGTGGAATGAACGAGTTGGTACTGCTTGGATTATCTTCATAAAAGAAGCTGAAATGAGTTTAAAAACATTTGTGCTCTGCCAGAGTCAGCTGACTTAGTTCTCAGGAGTTTGTGTGAACTGTTGTTTCATGGGGTTTTTTGGCTCATGCATCTGTTAGGACTTTGGGAGAGTTCAATGAACCTAGATTTCAAAACAAAAATATTTTACCTACATTTTCTAGTGAAGATGTTTTCTAAAAGCTAAATTTGCTTTTCTAAAAAGTATTTTAAAAATAATTTTAAATTCATTTTACTTGTTGTGTGAAAACCATCCACATACAGACTTGAAAGTCTAGGGTTGGCAGTTAAAGCGTTATACAAGTAAGGAACTACTTGTAAAAAATTTTGTAATTGCAAGCTTAATGACAAGTCATGGGGTATCTCGATGTAGAATTTGAGCTCTTTTCAGTAACATCTATTGAGATAAAAGCATAGCATTGGGGTTTTTTCCCCTAAAAGTATAAAGATTCTCAGTAAAGGAATTAATATAGGAATTAATATTGAAACCTTTGTGTTTCCCATTACTATTTTCCATGGTACCTGTAGTCACATCAAAAGCAGTATGTTTGATTTTATCTACTCAATGCATTATATCTCTGAACAAACATACAGTAACTATGTTTCCCCTAAAACTCACATCCTTTCAAGTACTCAATTCTGAGTTTCACAAATGGAATAAACCCAGAAACTGGCACTCCTGAGACCAAGAGACTCATACACAGTTAACTGAAAGATTTCACAGAAAGCCACAAAAGCAGCTTTCATCTAGAGTCTTCTTCACTGTCATCAAGTTTTGTGGTGGAAAACAGGTGAAGGGAATACATAAATTTAGTCAGCAAAATATTTTTAAAGCAATAAGCATAAGAATGTCCAGCAAATTAGCTGTGGCTTTAACACAGGAGCTGATAAGAGGCAGAAGAGACAGGCAACAAAAAAAACAAAGAGAGGTATCAAAGCCTGGTTAGGAGCCACAGGATAAAAGCCTGGAGGCCTTCAGGAGGGTAAGGGTTAGTTCAGTTATCACAGTGAAAATATTTCACTTGCAGGTAACCAATTCGCTACAGTCAGCAGTGCCTATAAGTGCTGGTGATCTGACAGATAAGGTGGTGACCTGTCAGTAGTCTAATGGAATATGTCGAATAAATCCATTTTTCAGTAGAATGAAATGAATGTACTAATACATAGCTTTATACTTCTCCACCAATGTATTTTAACTCTCATAAGAAGTAAAGTTGTTCAGATGATAGGATTAAACTGTCTTTGGTGTCTCAAGTGATGCTGTCAACAAGAGGGCTTTCTGATACTTTCAATTTTTTTTTTTTTTTTTTAAGATGACAAGCTAACTGATAGCAGGTTTTGGTCTTTCAAGTTGGCACAGATTTGATTCATGATCCACAGATGGAAATCTCTGTAGCTCTTGCCAACTCTAGTAACAGCCCATTCCCAGCTGCTGGATAGATTTTTAATAGAATTTTTTTTTCTTTTGGCTGATACACTACAATATAACATGAAAAGTTAAATTACTCATAGAATTCCTGTAGGTTACCAACTATCAGTTTTCAAATTATTTCTTTCTTCACAAATGCTTATTTGTTCAGTGCCTTGAACAGGTGAGGTACTAGATGCATGTTCTTGGTTATACTACTACATTAATTATTTTTAGTGTTGTTTTATTATTCATAGATATAGATAGACTAGAAAATAGACTAGAAACTAGAAATAGACTAGATCAAGTCCCCAGATATGCTAGTGTGATATGGAGGTTCATCTGTAATCTGTTTGCAGCTGTCAGCTCTTAGGTGGTCACAATGTTCAAGGGATTTGCAGGAGCTGCAGAGTGTCACTAGTTCCGTAAACTGACTTTTTTCTGCCTGCCAGAAAATTTCTTTCCCAAAAGCCTGCACCTGGTAATATTCCCACACTAGTTCTCTGTACTTTGGCGAATGGAGAGTGCCCCAGCTATCTAAGGGAATGTCTCTGAGATGCCTGAACACACTGGTCCATTTGACTTTACTGCCCCCCCAAAGATGGGGCAATCGAGGTCTGTAAAACACAAGGACAAAAACTGAGATAAAGGATTAGGCATAAAATGAGGGGGGGAAATGACAAGTTGAACAACTAGAGAGTGTTATTCTATCTGACACATAAGTGGGTACCTCTGCTTGCTCCAATGCTCTGACAGGGACTTCTGTGATACGCTCCAGCAGTTCAGAGCCAAGCAGTTTCCACAGAAATAGAGTACCTTCCAGATAAGGCCTAAGATTAACTACTTCATGATTTTTCCTTACACGATCCTATACTTATGTCCTCAGAGTTGGGTTTTGTTGTTAAACTTCAAAGGCTCTTGATGGTTTTGAAGGGAACTTATTATCTTGGGAATGTGTGCTTTCACGTTCAGTCAGCTGATGAACCTGTAACTGTATAAGAAAAGGTGATGATTTCACTTGGAATCAAGCAGTAAGGGTGTCCAAAGATTATTTCTTCTATTTTTATCTATTCTGACAGCCAGCCACTTCTAGCCTAAGTCTAAACTGCTCTTTCATATAAAGCTATCCATACAGCTATATTAAATGATATATAAAAACTTTGTCACACCGATGTTCACATGTGATTCTTGGTTTTAGCATCCTGTAGTGACTGCAGATGATCTGTTAGTAGTACAGCCTAGCTTGGACATGATTGTGAGATGAACTAATGCCTCCCTCCAGCTTCTCAAGCTGTTCCTATGTCACCATCAAGAAAGAAAATTAAAGAAACAGCAGTTAGACTTTTTGGAATCCTCATCTGTATTTTGCATGATGGGCAGCAACAAACATGCAAGTGTCACAGAAACCAAACTAGCACCTATCTTAATTGCACTAATGAATTTCCAGATATTTGTATAAGCCTCATGGGAAAAGTTCTACTGAAGAATAATGATGGTACTTCCTATCTTTTTGACTCACTCCACTATTACATATTTTCAGTACCTCAGGAGTTACAAAATTTTTATGCATCCTGGGACAATAACCTTTGTACCCTGAAATCTCAACAGAATTGAAACCTTTGCAAATCTCCCTGTCATGTCATAAAAGCACAGTCACTATCTTCTACCATCAGTGCTATTAATTTCTTTCAAAGTTTGATCCTGGCAAAAAACCAAAACTCCACAACTGTAGTTACTCCAAGCATAACACCATGAGCCAAATTAATCCATGATCTAATACTGATGACATTGGTGGCTTCAGTCCAGGGACAAATGTAGCTTAAAGTTGTTTTGAAATGGAACATATTCTCAAATCTCAGAAGAGCAATAATATTTATTTAAAAGTTGAGGGGTGTATGCCCTTAGGGCAGAGATAATCATATGAATTTCTGTCTCTGCAAAGAAATTGTATCTAGTAATTTTTCTAGATAACACAAGCACATGTCACATAGGAGTATTCTCTCCTATCTTTTTCTTGCTGTCCTCTGTTTTCAAGTTCACCTGGTTTTCTGGTGTGACCTAAAAGGGAAAGACAGTCTACTACATAGTACCTTCCATTAAAACAAACAAACGAAAAACCAAACAAACAAAACACAAAGCAAACAAAAACAAACAAAAACCCAACCAACCAACCACACAAACAAAAAAACCCACTAATATTTCAGATCTGTTTTATTGCACAAGTAGTAGCAGAACAACATTACTGTGTTCCAGTTCTCTACAATGCACAACTTGCTGTGATAAACCAGCAAACGTCATGTTGCCTGGCAAAGAGAGGCTTATAGTCAAGTCACAAAGTAAGCTTTATTTGTCAGAGATTAGAGTATTTTACATCCTGGTATAACAATTGGACTTGCAAGTGACTGCTAAAAACCAGAATCTGAAGAAAATCTGCATGATTGTTCAAAAGGTGATTAGAAAAGACAAGCCTGACTTATAATCCAGTTTAGCTTCTTTTTTTCAGACTCTCGAATTCAGCAAAGTTTATACTTCTGAAAACAGGGGGAAAAAATTACAGCACTTGCTGACATAAGTTTAATTCTTTATCTGCTGCTCTGTAGAGATCTTGATTGATGCCATGGGTTATATAAATAAATTTCACCATGTTGTTTGCACTGGTCTACCTCTTTTAACTTCTGGAAGTGTTCACTGCACTAGCTTGACATTATTGCAATGTAAGTAGGTCACTTAAGGAGTATCACTGATCTTCTCCCTGCCATGTCTGGTTGTGTGACTAAAGGAAGCAGATGTAGGAGATTTTTGAATGATCCAATTATGAGTTATAGCAATTCTGCATCAGTCAGCATTTTGCTTCTGATATATACTCAATAATGTACAGGCAGCCTATGTTAGATGACATCCTATGCATGAAGATGAAGGACTTGTAAAATTCAGCAGTGGAGCAGGATGTACTTCTTAGGAACCAGGTCAATGCTTGAGTATAAAGTGTGTATAGATGACTCCTGCCACTCCTTTAAGACAAAATGTTTTGTCTTAAACAAGATGACAATTTTGGAAGTTATTCTGATTCACCTTCAAAGGCTGAGGGCAAATATGTGTAGTGAAGGCATTAGAAATCATCATAAAAAGGAAACAGGAAAGGAAGTAAAATCCCATAGGCTGAGAGGATACTCCACACGTAATCTCATCCAACCTGCTACTCAAAGGAGGGACAATGTAGATCAGGTTGGTCAGGGACTTGTACAGTCAAGTTTTGAGTATCTCCAAGACAGGAGGTTCCAGCAACTCTCTGGGCATCTTTTCCAGCATTTGATCATTGTTGTGGTGATATTTTTTCTTTTTTTTCTTTTTTTTTCCTTACATTTATTTATTCCCATATTCCAACTTGTGTCCATTGCTTCTCATCCTTCCACTGTGCACCTCTGAAAACTTAGCCTTGCTAAAGTCAAGGTAGATAGCATACATTGTGCTCCGCTCATCCACACAGCCAGCTATCTCCTTATAGAAAGCAATATTGTTGGTCAGGCATAATTTCTCGTTGGTCTGGAAATGGCTCTACAACCTTCCCAGGAACACAGATGAGGCCAACTGGACTGTAGTTCCTTGGATCCATCTTTTGTCCTACTTGAGGATGGGTGTGTTTACCGTCTTCCAATTATGAAGAACCTCCCCTGATCCCGATGACCTCTAAAGGTGATAGCGAGCCACCGTGCAATGGCATTGACTTGCTTCCTTGGCACTCTTGGAAGGGTTTTGTCTGGTCCCATGGACTTGTACATGGCCAATCAGCTCAAGTACTCCTAGGACAGTAAGACTAAGGCTGTCTGCTATGGTTGATTTTCAGAGGCTGATATTTGAATTATTTTGCCCTTTTAGAACAGTAAGTATAAACATCTTGCACTGCGAAGAACATCTTCCAAGTGAAAACATCAAAGCAGGCTACAATTATGACTTAGCTAAAGCTCGTTCCTGAAAATCTGTATTACTGCTTCTTACAGTAGAGTAAGCTCAGAGAGCGGTATTACAGATATGACAATACCTAGAGAATAAGAATTTTACTAAACTGTTTCCTGGAAAGCAAGTGACCTGACAGCAATTTTCATTCTCCTTCAGCAAAGTTGTACAATTCTTTTTTATCATGAATCAAAATTCTTTTCGCAAAGGTAAATGCTTATTTAGCTAGCAAGTCTTTCCAATATGAGGCTTGAAATGAGGTAGATAAAGAATATTATGTTACTCCTACGTCTCCTCCTTTATAATGCAGTCATGCTTCGAATGGTTTAGAGAGAAAAGTTGCTGACTGAGAAAGAAAACACAGAAACAGCCTATTTCAGCCAGAACTTAGCACCCATAATACCCACAACTTAGCTGTTTTGCTTTTTCTTGGTTACAAGAACTCTAAGCATGGGAACAGACTTGTGTGTCTCTCTTTCTCTCCATTTCCCTTTCCCATCTCTCCTATTAACACTGCAAGATCACCTATCCCCACAAGCTTTGAATTCTGTAATGATGTTCATCGACTTTTGTTGCTTCTGTAAATGCATATCACATGCATTGGCTTACTGCAACATTCTGTACTGTTAAATGGATTGACTGGCACTCAGTTGTAATTATTCCCCTCATGAAAACACAGCAACATGCTCTGCAGTTGCTCTCACTTATCTGTACGCAGCATCTGTAATGCAACATCCTCAGTAAACAGCATTTTATTTTATTTTATTTTATTTTATTTTATTT
>JAAGNO010010846.1:0-16019 GCA_033439905.1 Ceryle rudis
TTGAAGAAACCATGCTCTTGAGGAGGTGGGGTTATTTTTGCTCTCCTGTAGCTACTGAACTGCAGTCATCATATTGAATACTTAAGTGGTGGTAATAATCTACAGTATTTGAATTCAGTGCCATACTACATTCTTGTCAGAGTTCTGAAGTTGCCCTAATTTCACATTTAAAACCTCGGCTTTGATAAATAAATATTGGGTTTATGGTTGTTACGGTTTATTTACGTGTTTGATTGAAAGTCTTACTTTCAAGTCATTCTCATTTTAGGACATGTAAATAGTCAGAGAGGTATTTCGTCCCCCGTAAAGTTAGCAGGGTTTTTATACATGGCAGTGGAAGAAGACAGTACCGGGCGCTGTCTTACACTCCACTTCGTGAGTCGACCAAAATGACTGCACAAAGAATCTCAATGTGGAGAGAGCTTGTTCGGGTCGATGCGCAGAGATGGCATGTAGCAACTTCCAGAGGTTTTGAGATGATAGCTTGGTCTTTCCCCTTATTCTAAGTACCTTGAATCATTTGGGTAATCCATTTGAAACCAAACTGATTTTGATTTCACCCTGTTAGTCACATTTTTGCGTTTGATTCTCTGTTAATTCCTGTAGCAGAGGGTGGAAGATGGTGTGCCTGCCTGGCTGCCTCGTCCATCAAAACTGCTGGTTGGGACAAGGCAGTTGCATCTTCACCTAGTTTGGGTTTGTTGTTTTGTTTTGTTTTTTAAAGAAAATGGTGTTTTCTTAAATACACCTCAAACAATTTCACTTTTTAATTACCTATATAAAAACCTCATTCAAAAGTGCGATATTTCTCTCTGACATTCTTTAAGTTAATATGTACATTGGCAGCTACACGTCGCACATCACAGCTTTGTGTCTCTTGCTTTTCCTTCTGCTTACTGTTCCTTCTTCCTGGATTTCCTGTGAAGTCAGCTTTCTCCACAGAAGTGTGATAAAATAACGCTTCTTATTTCCTCAGAGGTTTTGACGTGCGTTTTATGGAAAGCTTCATTTTAGTCTCATGGAACCAGGGATAAACTAATTTGTAGGCGCTTAAAAAGAACGATGTGTATGAAAATACCAGGTAATCGATGGTCACTTGAGACTGCTGCTCAAAGTACAGTAACAAGAGCTGAATGAGCCATCTACAATATGAGATTCATTGTGCAAAAGATTGCGGAGCTGACTTATTAACAATTTAAATCAGAAGACTGGGTGCTGTATTTTAGGACTTGGGCACCTGAGACTGTGCTGCACAAGTCTTCTTTGAAGCCAGCTGAGATCTTTCCAACAGCTTCAGCACAGGCAGGCTGAAATGAAAATACAGTCCATGGTGGTTGCTGGTGATAAATGTTTCCTTCTGTACAACAACCATTTCATTAATCTTTAATGCTCAGGAGTTCACATACTGAGCTAGTGCCTTCCAGTACGCGCTTTGGCAGTCTGCTCTCAGAGACATTTTGTGGACATCCGTTCAGTAAAATTCGTTAACAAGTGGATAAACTGTCAGATGAGCTGAGGGTGCTTCATTCAGAGCGATTTAGTTCCTTCCTGTCACCGTATTTTTGGTATAGTGGAGCTGCTTTTTTCTTTGGTGTCTGTCCAGCGCCCTTTTTATGTTGTACTACTAGTGATCATGCACAAAAAGCAGTGCAATGTTAAAAGGGCATTGGCCAGCAATACTATCTACAGTACTCATTATTCTTATCATAATCACAAGTCAGAAGTCACTATTGTATGTCTGAGACCAGAAGTTGATTTCTAAATGAAAATGTAAACTGGGGTGGCCACTAATTTATTTTTTTGACTCATTGTCTTCTAGCTCTTTGCCGAGTAGAAACATTAACTGGTCTTTTTGTGACAAATACCATCAAATTTGTGTTTCCTTAGAAATAAGTGCCCTACAAGAGGAAAGGTCACTGTTGAGCATTCTTATTTCCTCCAGTGTGTTCTAGAGAAATGTGGCACGTGTGGTGGAGTTGGCTTGGGTTGTTCCTCCGCATTCATCAGCCCTCAGCCAACTCTCCACGCTGTTACTTCGCATTTTGTTGTTAAGAATGAGGGTGTGTTTAAGTGCATTTTAAAGTGACTCAACACCTGCAAATGAGAAGAATAAACTCTGGTGTCCAGAAAATGTTCCCTGTAATGCAGTTTATGACCATCTGTTGGGTAGCATTTTAGGACCTTTGCTCTGAGGCAAGTGTAAAACATAAATACGTTTGGAAATGTAGTTTCCAGTTAAAAGAGCACTGAAGTGTTTGAAATGGAACTTCTGACAGATCTGTTGAGCATTTTGCTGGGTGTTTTGCTCCTTCCCCCCTCTTCTTGGTCAGTGGAATGACAGGCACCATGGATAATAATCATGCCTTGAAATCTGCGAATTCCTTCATCCATCGGGAGTTGGTGAACGTTAACCTTATCCAATTCTCCATGATCCACAGAAACCACTGACTCGACCTGTTTTTCTGATACGTATTTTGAGTGTATTGATTACTCGTGCAGAATTCTTGCTGCTGGCGAATGCTCTGACTTTATTGCACTACTGTACTTTACAGCTAGCAGTGCAATAGTATTGTCAAAGCATCTGAAAGCAGAGCACGCAGCAATGGCTTCAGTTCTTGCCTCACAGTTTCTAACGTTTTCTTCTAAGCCTGTGAGTAAATTACAAATTTTTATTTCAAAACCTGCATTTTCCATGATTGTTGTACAATACTCATCCTACGAATGGTCCTAACCTGTAACTTAAGGTGAGGTTTTTGCAGGTGAATGTGTCCTGAAATACAGCGATAAATTAATAAATATAAAGGAAAAACGGACCTCAGTGGAGGAGCATATGACAGCGCTTATAAACACACTTTGAAACTGCTGATAATATATTTTGTTCCTTTTAGAGTCAGCCAACTTTCAGGAGAAAGAAGAAATATTGAAGTGCGTTAATATTTTCCTTAAGCACAAATCTTAAAACGATAGCCACACGACAGAGAAGCATTCAGCCTCACGTTCAGTTTTTGATGTCTTGAATCACAGCAGTAGCACAGCATTAGTGGCTCGCTGGCGCTCTGTACATCTCAAACTATCACTGTTGACTATTTCAGGAACAGAGCTTCAGGGATTATTTTTAAAGCAACCCATATTCACAGTCTGCTTTTCTAATAATTAATAATCGGAGGAGCTGGAGAAAAGCAAAAAACTATCTTTTGGGGCTGCCTGCCTCTAGAAATAAAAACTTAAAAATGTTTGTTAGCAGAGGGAAATGAAAATGGTTGAGCAGTTAGGAAGAATCCCTCACGAGCTCTTTAAAATGCAGTGTAATAAAAAGTATTTTATTCTCACTTTTTATCATGACTGGTTTCTGGGGTAGATGTGGGAGGGAGCTCTGTTGGGCGGATGCTAAGTTACAGGAGTAATGGATGAAAGGTTTCCCTTTGATTTATTAGATGCTCAAGGACTTTACTAGATTTATTTTCCTTTTTTTTTTTCTTTTTTAAGCTATTATTTGAAAAACTGATGAAGGTGTGTTGATATAGATATGTAAAAGCTGTATATTTTTACTGCATCAGAAAGGGGATGTAGAATATCTTGGACGGTATTCCTTTAGGCTATCTGATGTTCCAGATCCTCAGAGGCATTAATGGCAGTTCCTGAAGGTGCATCCCAAGGCTGATGTTTAAAACATAAACATCCTTTTTGGTATCCAGGCCTGGCCACAGGCTACAGCCAAAGACCTGTGAAGTTTGTCACTGTAGCTGCCAGTATAGCACCACTGGTTAGCACTTGGGGATACAGTTAGAAAATACAGCCTTATTTTCATTCACTTCAGATAGTGAAAACCACACCCAGTGAAGTTACAAGCCTTTTTAACTTGCTTTCATCGTAGTCTCTTTTGGGACTGGAAAATCCCCAAATCACTATGTTAAGAAATTTCTTAGTTGGTTTTTTTTTGTGTGTGTGAACTGGGAAAGCTGCCTTTCTTTAAAACATAAGTCCTTAACAGATAGTAAAATTGCAGACTAAAATTAATTAAGTAATAATACTATCAGCAGACTGTTTTACAAGGCAATTAGGTCATTCTCTGGTGGCTTATTTATCCCAAGGAAAGAAATGTGATGTCATAAATTTTATTATCCATTTGTCAGTCTGGTTTATTGGGAAATAATAAAATGTATTATGGGTATTGGAACCATCTGAGAGAGCGCATTCTTAATATAATTAATAATAAAATCTCTGTTGATATGCTTGGATCCTGAACACTTATTCATAATCTCTGCTGGGCATAAAACTGTGAATTGCAGTTTTGCTAACAGAACTTTTAATGTTTGTAAAGAAAAGCAACTAGCCAAGGAAAAGAAAAAGAAAAAAAATGATGGAAAAAATGTTAATATCTCAGGAAAAAAAAATCATCCACCTCCTGCACCCAGTGAAGACCAGCTTAAAAAAAGATGCATGTTCTTTCCTGTTGATACTCTTTGGTGTACTGCTTAAAAACTTCACCTCCAGAGGTTTGGTGTTGCAAGGGCATGTAACACGGGAAGAGGTGGAAAGGTTTTCATGCATTTTGGGGAGCTGTGTGAAAAAGGGGCTGATGGCAAGATGCAAAGAGAACGATCGGGTAATTGGGGTCAAACAAATGGAAAGGGGATAAAATTAATGGAAATGTGTGTGTGTGTACACACGTAATTCTTACACGTGAGAGAAAAATGGTTACATTAAGTCTGAAAGTTTTTCAGGCTAGGAATGTGTCAGCATAATTGGCAAACATTAGCTAGTGGAAGAGATTGGAGGAATAGAAACTTACTTTTATAGTATATGAGCCTTTAAAATGGAGGCATCTGGCTTCTGCTTTCCTGAAATACAGGAAACGCAAATGGTTGGGGTTTGTCTGCAATTTTTGTTTTATTAATATACTGTGGCTGACCTTAAATATTTTAGTTCCAGAAGGGAGTAGCTGATCTGGATTATATTCAACACAGACTGGAGTTTGAAATAAGGAAAAGTCTTCCTGATAATCCATCGGCAGAGGTAGTATTTTCAGATTGAATTAATAGATTTTATAGCATTTTGCATGAAACTGGCAATAAATGGGTAATTTACTACAATCCTGCTGCTCTTTTATCTAGTTCCTAGGTTTTTATTATTACAATAAAGTATTTCTTGCATCATATATCAAGATAACCGGTCTAATATGAATTCAGTGTGGAACTCAACAAAACCCCCTTGATTTCTTGGTATATTCTCCCATGTTTTGCTTTGAAAAATGAGTAGTACTGTTAACACCTAAATTGAAGAGACAGACTCCATTCTCAGCTAAAACGCACCCTTGCTCCGAGATCAAAGATAAACTTGCTAATAAGCAGTGACTAAATTCAGATTTGGGAAGGAGATGAGAGGAAGAGAAAAACAATAAATGGTATCATCATGAGAAAGGATTTTTTCAGTAAGTCCTTGTATCCATATATATTGTAACATACAACAGAAAAATAATCTTTTTACTTAGAAGTCCTTAACTTACTCCAACTCCGAAAAGCCATTACAATTCACCAGCACAATAAATTCATCCTCCTGTACCCGTTGTGGAGCCACAGAGTTACGCTGGTTTATTAACACTATCAGTTTTGCTTAGGAAAAATTAAACGGACAGATGAAACAGGTGCTCACAGCTGCACTTTTCATTTCCTGTTACATTTTAGCATCTCTAATGCCTACGCTTTTAGTTGGTATGGGGTCACATTACTTTTCTCTTCTTAAATAGTTTAAATGTACTTTTAATTTCTGCATAGGAAAATCCAGTCGCTCTCTTGGAAGAACTGGCAGGGGTGAAATCTCGTTATAAAAAATTATGTATGCAACTGGAAAAGGTTTCCATAGAGGAGAGAGAATCCATGAAGGGCATCTGTGCTGCTCTAGAGAACACAATGAAGACAGTTAAGGCATTACAGCAACGTACGGATCTTGAGGTAGGGTGTTCATTTCAATCACTCGGGTCTCACTTTGTAAATGAGCATGTGTTTGTGTGACCTTAATGTGAGTAGTTCCACTGGGAACTGCTACATGTGCAGACTCTTAGAAAATAAGAAGACTTTACCTGAAGAAATGTTTGCAAGATTGGAGCTCTTTTTGTGAATGGCAAGCCAAATTCATCACTCGGTAGTTAAGCTAGTGGTATTTGGTTTTGGAGTTGAAGTAATACCGCCGTAGTGTGAATAGTGTGACACACGAGCGTGTAGTTTCGTAGGAATTGCTGCCTCTGCACAGCTGGGTCCCAGCTCTATCCTGACATTTTTTAAAAGTAGCCACCCTAAAGAAATTAAGAAGTGAACCCAAATTTAAAAGGCAGAAAAAGCTTTTAAATGGCAAATGTATTGTCACTGTCCAAAGTAAGTTAACCCCAATGCTTTGTGACACGTGCGGAGGAACTGCCGTCAGTGCAAAGAAGTTTTTCTCGGTATGATAATGCCTGTCTATTAAAAAACCCAACAACAACCCCTCCGTTTTTGTAAGCGGTCTTCAGACGCTGCTTCGTTACAGTTTTGAAGAGGTTGTGAAAGCATTAATTTTGTCCCTTTACAAATAAGGCGACTTAGATCAAAAACGCTAATTGATAGTCTAGTGGCAAAGACGGAACTACAGAACCGGTGTGACTAAAACATATTCCCAGATCTCTGCTCTCGCTTTAATGTTCTAATGACAGTGCCCCATGATTTTGTTTAATCTGTCAACAGCTCTAGACAAGTTATGGCTAAGTCTTTATAGATAAGATGTACTGTACAGTGATTTAAAAGACAGTAGTTACATGTCACAGAAAGGAAAAGATATTTTCTCTCCCTGTGTTCCAAGGATATGCTGCCAAGAATAATTTCATATTTGGGTTTTGTTAAAGTCCTTTCTCTTGAGTTATATTTAGACTTTTTAGATAAAGATTTTCCTGTGCTTTGTGTATTTCCTAAACCAAAGGTGTATTAAACTGTTACAGAGAAATGTCTTTAAGTTCTTTTTATTGACAAATTTATGGTCTTTCCATTTAAACATTTGTAGTATTGATGTTAAGGGAATATTAGGGTTGGATTTTTCAGAAATACTTAGCTTGTAAATTTGCTTTCACTTGAAGGGAAGTAGGAGTCTAATATTAGTTTCCATGAGAAAAGGGCCACACAAACATTGAGTTCTTCTGTAAATATCACCACCCTAGGTACTGAAAATATCACAGTTCTCTCTGTTTGTTGGTTTTTTTCTAGCGCTTACCTCTGTCAGAAGAAGAACAGATGGCAGCACAGCAGTTAACCTGCCAAACTATTAAAGAAATGGAATCGCTAGTGGAAGAGGTAATTAGGCCACAGAGTGTCAGTATTCCAGAAACCATTAATCCTGAGTAGCTCAGCTGCAGTTAGAAGGGCTGTTTTTCTGACTTAATACCTCTCGAATTAATGGAATTTTTCAGAAATTAGACTAAAGTTTCTAAAGCCTTTTCTCTTTTATTGTATAGTGATTAAGTTTATGATTTCTTCCAATTATGTTGTCCACAAAGGAAAAAGAATTGCTTTGATCGAAGACTTTATTCCCTTTCTTTTTTAACTGAGATGTGTTTAAATTTTTTGGTTTGGGGTTTTGTTTTTTTTCAGATGTGCAGTTGGTTGCTCTTATTGATCAAAGATGTAGGTTTGGGTCTCATATTAAAAGCAAAATATTAAAGAAGGTTAACAGAGTGTAATTATCTTATTGACCTTATCTTTTTCTTCTCACTGCCCTCTGTCAAAGGATGCCTCGCTTCTGTCCCTTTATTGCCACGGTTGGTTTGCATGGAAGCCATAGAGCATCTCGCAGCTCATTCACTCTTTGTTTGCAAATACCTTCTCCTGCCTTGATCGATGCTCTCGATTTCTGTCTTTCCATTATTTAATTCAAAGCACTTGACATACAGCTGGCATAAACCAAAACAGAGCCACATCCTACAGCTAGTGAGGCCAGTTTAATTGGTATTAGCGCCTGTGTTGTCACTGAGTGCGTTTTGAAGGCAGAAGGAATGGAAACACATCACAAAGGCCCTGGGATTTTTTCGTCAGTGCTGTATTTCTGGCTGAGAGGAGTTAAATCCTGCTACCTCCAGCTTGTCAGAGCTGTCAGCCTCTTAAGGTTGCTTGCACATAGGAAAGCCCTCTTCTGCCTTTGCTGCATGTGCAGTGCTTTCAGCTAGATCCGTACCGGAATGCAACCGAGAAAGCTCAAGAGGCCCATCTGACTCACATGTAAATCCTCCTGTATCCATTTTAAACTTGTTTTTCTTTGAAACTATAGTTAGTTTATTGCTTAAGATTTTGCTGTTGACTTCAGTGGCTACAAGACCCTTGGTTATCCGATAGTAAAATGTAATTGCTAATGCAGAAAGGAAATAATTTCTGAAATTCCAACAAATCCTGACATTATCTCTTATAAATTTTTAGCCACTTTGTTCAGGATCTACAGTACCTGGCTCAACAGAAGGTAAGTGTGGAAAGAATAATCTTCTGGGTTTTTTTTTGTCCTTGACTGATGTCCCCCTGCCAGCCCCCCTAAGTAAGCTTTGTCAATAGTACCAATTTCTCCAAAGTTCCATCTCTGATATTGAACCTTCGTAGATCTGTGCCCTTTAAACTATCGAGTTAGTATCTAGAATTTAGGGAGTAAGGAATTAAGCTGTTTAACTTTCTGAAAAGGCAGATCCTGTAAATAACTTCAGCTGACAAAGAAGTGGTGTTTTACCCTGAGTACATTAGGGCCAAATCTCACCGTATGTATGGAGAGGTTGAGACCTAGGTGCAGTTTTCATTAAAAACCACAGAGCTACAGTACACACACTGTTTTCACTCCTAAGCACTACTAACTATTGGCTTTTATGTGAAGAATTCAGACTTCAGAGTAAGAAACTGACCCCTTAGTTATATTCCATTTATAGTTCCAAGAGGTTTTTTATACTTTTGATGGGATTGAAATGGATAGTATTGTGTTTATGGTGTACTGGTCTTACCATAGAAATAGGTCTTGTTTAATCCATTTATCCCTACTTAAAGGAAGGAATTCTCCTAGTTCTTAAAAAAAACCAAACCAAAACAACCACCTCCTCTCCACCAAAAAACAAAGCAAACAGACAAACAAAACCCACGCACAATAAAACCAAAACAAATCACGGCCCCGCCACCTAGCTACCAACAGACCCAGTTTATTAATCCCCACCAGGTCTCAAATGGAATGAGTTTTTCCTGGGTCAGCAGATAGAATGATAGTTTGGAGGGAGCATCTTCCATCTCCTCTTCCTCCTGCTGGAAAATCTTCCTTTAGACTCCTTTAGGGGAGTTTCTTAAAAAGGAATGAAAGTACTTTTCTATCTTTGGCCTAATTTCTGAAGAAGCAAATATCTTCTATTTCTGATTCTCAGAACTGCAGTTCAAACCATTGACTGAGGAAACGCTTGTGAGTGTACCAAGGAGTATCAGAAGTACCGTTAAACTAGCAGACTTGAACAATTTGTACCGGGACTTATTTAACCACTTCATTGTCAATAAGAACAGGTAAGACTTAAAGCCATCCATTGGTAAGAATTTTATAAGCTGTTAAGAAATTCCACCTTTGCAACTTAAACAAAACCAGCTAGTTACCCATGTGTTGCTGTAACTTCCTAATGTGATCTTATGCCCTCCCTGGTTAGGTACACAGCCCAAAGTGTTAGGCCATCATACAAAACCCTCTGAATTAATTTGTATAAAAACGGATTTTATGATCTGATCATTTTCGAAACAGCTTATCAGGTTCTTCAGAAACGGATTATTTTTTTCTCTTTGGTTTCACGGTACAGATGTCCAAAACTGGGAGGTTTTGCTGACACAGTCACACTGCCAAACCCTTTTAGCTTTTGGAATCTGCATCCAGGATGGAAAAACAAAGCCCTGATGCTAAACCATGACCCCTGAGCCCTGCCCTCCCTGCATAGACCCCTCCTGCCACCCCAAGCCCTGACCCCTGTCTGGGACGTGCTGTGGATTTCTTGCAGGCTGATGTTAAAAATGAGGAAGTTTTTAGCTCAGGAATTCTGTCTTTAACCCTAAGGCTGGACTAGCAAATGACTGTTCTCAGTTGGAAGTGTCACAGAAAAGCCCATGACAATCTGAATAAGTATGACAATTACAGAGCACTCATAAAAGTCATTCATTAAACAGTATGTGCTTTTTAACCTTTTTCTGCCAGACCTGATGGTTGATACCCTGCTTTGCTTTTGACTTGCAGAGCAGCACTGAGTGTTTCACAGATGAACAAGATGAACATGAAGGCCACTGACTCAAGAATACGAATCCTGAAAGAACTTGCTATTGTGGAACTTGACAAACAAGGAAATGTTAAATTAGTTGTCTAAATGGAAGCTCAGGTCACTCTCATTTGACACATGAGCACCTTGGTCACAGCTCCTGGATTAACAAGCCAGGATTTCTGTGGTGTCTGGGAGTTCTAAGTCCGCTGTTGGAAAGCTGTTAAGGTTTCTGTAGACAAGTTCTGTTTATAATACAGAAACAGGAGAATTAAACCACTGAGGTTGGTATTTGATCTTGGATTTACAGCACTATCGTCGATGCGTTTCTGCAGAGTATTGTTAGCCGTGTGACACCTCCGTAGTCTTGCTTACATTCCTGAGTGAGTTTTTAAGACAAATAACCCAAGCCACTTAATTGTACTTACATTCCTGAATAAATGATGAAAGCTAAGGAGACGAGGCTGTAGATTTATTATGCTTTTGCTTGCGTGGCTCCTGACCCTGAGCCCTGCCCTCACCTCTGAACCTGGTCCCTGACCCTTTTAATTTTCCTTTGATGCGAGCTGTCATGGGTGTTTTTTACAGTCCAGCAAAATTGTAGACTCCCAAAATAGCTGAGGTTGGAAGGGACCTCTGGCGATTGTCCAGTCCAACCCCCTGCTCAGAGCAGGGCCAACCACAGCAGGTTGTTCAGGGCAGTGTCCTCAAAAACTCCAAGGACAGAGACTTCGCAACCTCTGTTGCACCGACCGCCTTCATAGTATTAAAAAAAATTAATTAAAGTATTTTCCTTATGTTTAATGTTTTTATGCTTATTTCAGCCTCATTTGAGAGAGTGAGATATCTGTAATTTCTTAAGTTCATGAAGTTTTTGTGAAAAATTACAGCTGTCAAAAGAGAGAAATTTGAATCTGTGCCGTTAGGCAGGGCCAGGCTGATTTCTGATCAGCAAACTGGTTGCTCTATTTAGAGTTTGTTGGGAAGAGGAACCGGGTGTATAGTGAAGAAAGGGGAGGAAAGGACAGGGATAACTCGATTTTATGTCTGCTGTATATGCCAGTGTGCCCTTTTTCCCTACAACATTACTATCCCTTCACAAGCTGATTTAATATTTAAGCATTTAATCATATTGATCCCATTAGTTTTAGATAGTTCTGTGATGAGCAGGGAGTTGGACTCCATGATCCTTACAGCCCAACTTGAGATATTCTCTGGTTCTGTGATTTTTCAATGCAGGGCTCGATCCTTACTCTGCCTTCAACAGTGTTAAACATTAGTGAAATCTGCCTCAAATAAAGGTACCTGTTAGGGGGGAAACAACTGCAGCTAAGATCGTGCTGCGTGTAATTTACCTGCCGCTGCAGCTCTGGGACAGTTCCCTGCGGGTTCTGAAGCCATGCGAGGTGTGGAAATCCATCCCTGCAGCTAGAACTTGTCTAGCGCTGCCTTGTTCGCACTTAATTCGTCATCAGCACAGAGTAACCGAGTGCGCAGCTTTTTGTCCTGAAACCCAACAGCTGCCAATTCCTCAGGGAAGGCACCTCCCTTAGCAGGGGTGCGACGCTGCTGCAACGGTGGCGGGGACCCGGCGCTGCCCGCACCTGCCCGTTGCGCCGCTGGCTCTACCCCTCCCCGGCTCTTCAGAGCCGCTGTTCCCCGGAGCGTTGAACCGAGAGATCCGGCGGCCCCCGGGCCGGCCGGGAGGTGCCTGCCCGCCCCTGAGGGCGCGGCGGGCGCAGCGCTCATGCGCAGTGCGGCGGTTGGGCTCCGCCTCCCCGCGGCCGCAGGGCGGGCTCGCCGAGGGAGGAGCTGCTCCGCTCCCCGCGAATATGGCCGGGATCGCGGCACAACCTCTCCTAGACGGCTTCTGAACTGCCCCCAGCGCCTTCGCTTTCCACCCCCGGGCAGTGCAGTAGGAGAGAGCCGGGGAGAGCCTTCTCCCGCCGGTGAAGCCGCGGCCATGGACGAGCAGAGCGTGGAGGTGAGCGGCGGTTGGCGCTCGCGCCCCCTTAGGGAGGCGGGAAGGGCGGTGCGGGGGAAGCGTTGCCTCCCCGGGGCCGCATCCCCGAGACCGCGGGGGCAGCAGGTGGGGCGGCCGCTCCCGCTCCCCCGCGAGGGGCGGCGAGCGGCGGGGCCGGGCCGGGCCGCTCCGGCGGGAGGCTGGGGCAGGGCATCCTGACCTATTTACGGGTCAGGGGAGGGCTGGCGGTTGGCGCCGGGGGCCGCAGAGTCCCCTCGGCAGGTTCCCCCTCCCTCGTGTGAGGGGAAAGAGGCCAAGCGGCACCGAGCTATGGGCGGCCCGAGAGGCGGAAAACAGATTGCAGCTCTGCGGTGGGCAGGGATGCGCATGGCAGCGAGCTTGGCTCCGGTGTGCGCTCATGAGCTGGGTCGAAAGGAGGCAGAGTGTAAAGAGGGGGCATTTCGAGGTGATATGCGGGTTATTTTAAGGGTGAGAAAATAAACTGGTGAAACATCGGAGTTGCCTGTTGTGGAGATGGCTGGAGACCTGGCGCTGGTAGAACCTGTCTTGGCATGCGTGAGGGCACAGTGCTCGGTGGTGTCTGCTGGAACCTGGGCAGCTCGCACGCAGTGCTGTGGTCCGTGTTAACGGCAGCTGAACGGGAGAAGAATTTAAAAGGTCTTGTGTGGTAACTCCCATTGCATTCTAATGATTTGCAACCATTAATGAAGACACCAATGTATGTGAGATACTGCGGTACCTGTAAATAGAAGATATGCCTCGTTTTGTGCTGATTTATCATTTAAAGTCTGTTGGGAGCAAATGGCCTGTCTAAGGTATCTTTCAAAGTCCTGTAAGTAAAGCCAGAAATGGTCTGACTCCTGTGCAATACGGAATGTCAAACTTCTTTATCCCTGAAAACATCTATCATATGGAAAGAAAACATCACTTGGCATTTCAAAATACCTGTTTCATTTTGGGAATCGAGAGAGGTGAGGTGGTTGTATTCTGGAACAATATGTTTCCCTTTTCAAATGTGTTAAAAAAAATACATTAAATTACATTTTTGTTGCTCAAGATTGATTAGATGGGGTGTGAGAGAGCGTAGAAATTGTGGAACTAGTGCTGATGGTAGACATTAACAGAAGGTAAACCTTATAAAAGTCAAAAAAAATGCCCCATCCAATTCAACTCCCGTCATTAACATTCTGTGCCACACAGACACGCACTTACCAGGGTTCTGAGTTAGTTTAGTGCCAGTGCATTGAAACTCATAGGTTCAGAATCTGCAGGTGCAGCACGTGTTCTGGCAACTGTTCAGTCCCTGCGAACACAAGCAGGAATAATATCTTGGCTGCAGAAAGGTACTCTTGGAAAAAAATAAGACAAAGGAACTATTCCTTGAAGAAGAATAGCCTTATAAAATGGGTGCTAAGAGCTGGTGTAGTATAGGAGAAAGTGGGGAGGAGAGCCATAGTGGTTGACTGCGTATCACGCTCAGAGATGTGTGATCCGTAGCTGTTGGAAATGGGACTGCATTTATGAAACCTGGCACTCTGTCTGGAAAATAAATCCAACTCTGAAATGTTTGAAGTGCGTGGTTTAACAATAGCGATAATCTACCCTTTGCAGAGCATTGCTGAAGTGTTCCGATGTTTTATTTGTATGGAGAAATTGCGTGATGCGCGCCTGTGTCCTCATTGCTCCAAGCTGTGCTGTTTCAGTTGCATTCGGGTGAGTTGGCTTCTAATAGTTTTCTTCTTGCAAATGTATGGACTTAAAAATTACTGATCTTATGAACACATTCTTGCTTCCTCCTTATCTTTTTTTTCATGGAGATCTGAGGATTCCTTTTTCCTGCTCTGGATTCTTTAGTTTCCCTTTCAAAAATCTTTCACAGCACCCTGAGGAAAAACTAGGCAGGCTGTGCATTGGATTTAGCAGTGCTAATTATAGGGACTATCTGGAATAATTGCTTTTAAGAAACAGCCATATAATGATCTCTTCTTTGGCATCGTTTGAGAGTCAGGGATGCCCGTATGGAAGACGGAAGTTGGGATGGGAATCGAATGCTGACTTTGCACCTGTCAGTATGGAGCACTGGGAGGTCATAACATCACCTCCTGTCATCTTGGAGATACTCTAAAATGCTTACCAAACCAGTATGATATGATCAGATGCGGGCTAAATCTTCCTCAGGGGAGTCTGGTGTAGCCGGCTGAAGCAGCATCTGAAATCTCAACTCATTTATTAAGGTTGTGGTTACCAACACACACCACTTCAGTTCCGAGTCCACGCGACCTTACATGTCAGTGTAGTGGGAGAGGGTTCGGCTGAGGTGTTCAGACCTCCAGTGGTATTGCCAGAAATCGGAAGAATCATCGTTCACTTTGAAAGCTCTGTCAGGAACTGTAGGTGAAGGATTCGTGTTGCATATTAAGAATGTTAAATGACATGTTGTTGCTGGGTGGTGAGAGATTATTCATGAGAATCTTTAAATGTAGCAGTGAGCTGACAAGTATAAACCCTTCAGCTGCTTTTACACTTGTAAGTTGTAGTGGGTAGGTGAAGTTCTTTCCTCAGCTACTTGTCTTTGGAGCTTTCTGGAAGAGAAACATTCAAAAAGGTCTGTGTGGATTTGAACATGGGACTGGAGGTATCTAGCTTGCACATAAATAGCTTAAGAGGAAGCAATGTTACCTTGAGGACTAGTAATTTAGAATCCTTGCTGTATCTCTTGCTTTCTTTTGTTGAAACGCTCTTTATTCCATGTGCCAGGTGTGTGGTATTGAATGGAATATTTGGTACCTCAAAATTCTCTGCCTAATTTTAGCTGAAGTGTCTTCGACACCTAAAGAAAAGTGGTTGTTTTGTTACTAAGATACAAATAGCAGCTTCTTCTGTGACTAAGTGGTTGAATGGTTACATTACAAATCTGTTAAAAAAAGGAAAAAATACAGAATGAATGTAATAAAACCAAGTAACTCCTAATTAGCGTCAGAACATACCTTGCAGTTCTTTTCTTATAGTCTCTTCAAAAATGTTTTTCCTCTTTCCTTTGCAGCGTTGGCTGACTGAACAAAGAGCTCAGTGCCCTCATTGTAGGTAAGGTATTTTTAATATCAGAAATAAATTACCAGGAATTGGGTGTACTGTCCTGTTATGATAGATCCTCTTTTTTTTTTTTTTTCCTGTGCAGGTTGCACTAAATTTGTAAGCTTGATTTTTTTGAGACCTGCCTGCTGTTACTATAAAAAATTACCATGGTGTAATACTTACTCTAAAATATGTTCTAGTTTTATGACAAGCTAAGCAAGGTCTTTGTTACTCCCCTGTTACCCTGCTGGTTTCAGTGCCTATAGTTGCTGTAATAAGCATAACTAGAGGGTATTCCCCTCACAGAACTCTGTGTATTCTTGTGAAAGAATCAGAAACATCAGTTTTCAGACTGAAATGTGCCCCTTTTTTATACCTATAATTTGTGAGACTCGTGTGTTGCAGATTAGTCTGCGATGTAGCTACCATGTGTTGTTTGGTTTGGTTTTGTTGGGGTTTTTTTATGCAATGCCCCACCCCTTAGCACCTCTAGTTCCCCAGTACCCAGCAGTTCCAGCTCCTGATAGGGGAAAAAAAATCTGCTACCTTCCAGTTTGTGGCATAAAGGAAGGGGGAGGTATTTAAAACCCACTAAACAACCGTTTCTGCAGAAATACTCAGCTTTTAAAGTATTTGATCAATTGCTTTAAGATGCTTGTAAGGAGGTAAATACATTTACATTTTACAGAGGGA